>OVBA01004038.1:0-24981 GCA_900406435.1 Lepidium aucheri
ATGCACCATTTTAGTAACTATCAATAATTACACACTACTTTAGTAAAATCCTATATTTCATACACCATTTTAGTAATTCACCCTAAATTTTGCTATGATGGGAAACATATGAAGCTAAAATGTAAGTAGTTATACCTAGTAGTGGCTGTACAAATATTCCAATTAATTATACTTTATCTCATTTTAATAAAATCTAGTTTTACATTTCAATCAAATTTGTTTTTTAACTTTTATATTTGCTTACATTCGAATACCAGATAAGCTTATATTTAAAACTGTAAATTTTATCTTCTAAGTCTATTATTATCTACAAAATAATATCAATAGTATAAGATATATGTTGTATAGATTGTATTATTTCATAATAACTTAATATATACAATTATTTACATTTGAATTTGATTCGAATACTTATAATTAACATATACTTATTGTTATATAATTATTTCAGTTTGAATTTGAATACATATAACTTATATATATTTATATTGTTATATTGTTTCATAACAACTTAATATATACAATTATTTCAATTTGAATTCAATTAAAATTCATGAACTTAATATATACATACACATCATACATTGTCATATTGTTTCATAAGAATTGTAACTTGCATAATACATCATCTTTACGTAACTTACTCCTTAAAAATAATTATCAAAAAAAAAAACTTACTCCTTAAAAAACCAACAGACTATGTGTAATACCCATGTTCGATAAATCCAAGAACGCACTATGTGCGGTACGTGAATGCGGTATGTACGGATGAACCAAACATGACCATTTGGTATATTCGGGCCAAGGAAGGCATTGGAAGCCTAAAGAATGATTAAGATCAAACAAAATCATGGAAAATAAGTTAAGGAAGGAATTTAGGACAAGATCTTAGGATTTGGACCGAACCGAGCGGATCGAACAGCTTGGTCGGATCGAACAGCTTGGTCGGATCGGACAAGTTTGGTCGGATAGAACAGCTTGGTTGGATCGGACAAGCATGGTCGGATTGGACAAGTTTGGTCGGATCGGACAGCTTGGTCGGATGGGACAAGCTTGGTCGGATGGGACAAGCTTGGTCGGATCAGACAGCTTGGTCAGATCGGACAGCTTGGTCCGGATCGGACAGCTTGGTCTAGATCGGACAGCTTGGTCCGGATAGGGCATGGTTAGTCCAAGTTTGGACATGAACCTAGGAGGTTCGGACATGTTATGTTTAGTTTTGGACAAGTCTGGTTCATGTTCGGACATGAGGTGTCAATGAAAGGATAAAGGTTCTCGTTCGGACAAGAGTTTGTTAGATGTCCAAATGAGTAGCCTAATGGGCCAAACGATCATAATTAATGTGATATGGGCCATGGGTTATTTTGAAAGGGGCTTGAACTCAACCCAACTAAAGGGATTAGGGTTAGGGATTAGGTTAACTTAAGGGATATAAATAGGAGCCTTAATCTCATCTAAAAGAGAATCCGCACAAATTAACCTAAAGTTAAGAGAGAGAAAGAGCTCGAAGAAGGCTAAGAGAAATCGATCTAGTGGAAGCAAGGAAAGAGGTCGAATTGAGTTGAAGGTTTTGCTAGAATTGGCAAATCAAAACCCAGAGAACAAAGAGAAACCCGAAAGAGAGTTTAAGGCAAAGGTGAGTTTGTGACCGTAGGCTTGATTAGTCTCGTGTTTGGTAATAGGTTGAATGGAACCCTAGAATGGTTAGGTTGAATGGTTGATTCTGAAAGGAAGGACTAAGTGGGTCGAAATTGTGATTGAGAACCTTGTGTTCGGACTCTGTGATATGCGAACCATGTGTTCGGACTCTGTGATATGCGAACCTTGTGTTCGGACTCTGTGACTTGCGAACCTTGTGTTTGGACTCTGTGACTTGTGAATCTTAGGGTTCGGTTATGTGACTTAAGATATGTTAAGGATATTTCTCTGAACTTAAAGGTTACTTTAGCTGATTCGGAAGTAACCCAGGTAGATAACTAATCGATGAGTTAACCCTAAAATCGTGATTGTTCTCTGGTTTTACTTGATTTGTTATTGAATACGTGTTCTGGTTATAGCCTAGTGGGATGGGATGACCGAACCACTAAGCAAATTCATTTGCTTATTCAATCTGCATGATTGTAGGTAATGACTCGGCCAATGATCGAGAAAGTGGCTAGTAGGAGCGAGACCAAGGCGGAAGGGAGAGGAGGTGTATTTAGGGATGGATATTGGGGGTTTATTTTATGTTATTTACAGTTGAACTTGATGCTAGAACCGCTTTCAATTTGTTAAGTTATCGTTTGTTATTGAACCTTGAATTTAGTTGGAATAAGAATGAAACCGAATTTTATTATGAACTGATTGGGCTTGTCACATCTTTAATTGAATTTTGACTTAGTGAATAATGGGGTTGAAATGGTTAATTGTAAGATCCGCCCAATGCCGTACTAAAATATATCGAAACTTAAGTTTAATGAGTTGGGGTGTTACACTATGACCAAAAAAAAACCAATGGACTCTTACATGGCGTCTCTTTGGCAGAGGAGACTTGAGTACCCAGGAGATCTTCCACTTCTATGCATACATACAGTTATTTATTATAATATTTACTAAATTAGTTATTATTTCTTTTATTATGTATGCAAACACTTTAACTTCTTACAAATTACAATTGTTCCACTCAAACAACAAGACTTTACTCAAAGAATACAATTTTTCAGAAACTCAGTATTCTTACATTTCTTACTCTAAACAATTTCTTACTCTAAATAAAAATACCACTCATATGCGTACATTTATTTATTCGTAAAATGGCTCCATGTCCTTCGGCCTGGGACAAAAGAAAGGTACTTGGAAGAGTCGCAACATCTACTTTTTATTTTGTTACATGTAGATTGAATGGAATAACATAGAGGACGATAAAATCTGTAGAGATTTCGCAAGATGATACTCTTGTGGAAGAGGAATGTATCTTAGATCGTTTTTGCTCTCCTTATATTGTTCACTATTATGGTCATGAGATAGTTCGTGATGATCTGAGAAGAACGATTCACAATCTTTTTCTCGAGTACCTATCTAGTGAAAGTCTCAAGTAATTAATTTGCTTTAATCATCTTAGAGGATTGCGTGTCCATTGTGAAATAAATTGCCAAAGATATTCTCAAAGGGGTTCAACATATACACAACTATAACATAATGCACTATGACATAAACCCGACAAATTTACTTATATCCCCTGTCAGTAAGCAATGGAGACAAAGCGGGTTGTTGTGTATAATTGCAGAGTTTGGATCACTAATAGATAATGGTTCAACGATGTAATATACACATTCATTGGCTCACAAATCAAGAGATAAGAGGTACAATCAACTTTAAAGTTGACATTTGGACTTTTGGATGCACAATTTTAGATATGCTAACTGGATAGTCTCCTTGGAAGAAATACGAAAGGTTTGGTCCTGTAAATTGGTACAATGTCATTGCTCCGAACAATGAACATCCTCTCATACCAGATTGGTTCTTTGACGAAACTAAAGATTTTCTCCATTACTATTTTTATAGGAATCTTCACTACACTCCTTACCCACCCATTTATCAAGTAATATGTAATATTTACTAGGTCAAGACTTCTGTTTTACTATGTTGATTTTCTATTTAAACTACTACTATTTATATAAGTCGATTAATATGGTATGGTATGAATTCATATGTTATGTGAATACCATAAAATATATGTAGAGATCTCCTTCTATATCCTATTTCTTTTCAGTTTAGTGGTTAGAATGATCCAATTAATGACTTGGCTATGGATTGTGTATAATTGATCCAATTGTTGATAACAAAAAAATTCAAGAATAAAAAACTAAAAGTAAACATGCAGCATTTTTTTTTGAAATGTGTTGAGGTACATATTTAATAGGGGTGTTATTGGTTTATGTATTTAGATAGAGTTATAAATATTTAAATGTTAATAAGGTTCTAGTGTTATTGAATCAAGATTTTAAAACCCCAACTAAAGTTTAGTGTTATTATTGTATATATTTGTAAAAAGTCTTCTAAAATCTTTGTAAGTCTAGAGTTATTGGATTCATAATTTTATAAAGTTTATAAAAGTTTTGAGTTATTCAAATTTTACGAAAAAGTTTTATATAGTCATTGAATTAAAATATTCTGTTATTGGTTTGTTGATTCTATCCATATTCCTTAACAAAATACAATCTTTAAAAGTATTGTATCTTGATAAGAGATTTTCAAAGTCATTCACATTTAGTATGACTAAAATATATATATAAAATATTACTAAAAATATGAAAATCAAGAATAATGAATATGGAAATAATAAAATGACAATTAAAAATAATAAAAAACCTTTAAGTTTGAGAGAAACATTGATACAATTTATGATTTTTTTAAATACACTTTAAACAATATAAAAAATACACTATAAAATTTTATGTAATATTTTGAATATATTTTATATGTAAAAATTTATAGATGTAAGATTCTATAGGAGTATTCAAAATTCTCAAAAACTCTATAAAAATCTTAAGGCAAACTCATAAAAAGTCTTTAGGTAATCTTTAAAACTCTGCAAAAATATAGGAAACTTTCAAAATCTTCATTACTTTCAAGTCATTGAAATGTTTCTAAAATATAGATCCGATAACACATGTTCGAGCAGGATTTAGAACAAGATATTCTAAATCAAGCTCTGATCGAATTTAAAGGGAATATGGACAAGGTTTCTGATCAAATTAAAAGTGAAAAAAGAAACTGCACAAGTAGAAGATGATCAAGAATGATTATATTACTCGAGTTCTAATGAGCCAAATGAGATCCTCTTTTTGGAGGATCTCCACCCTTATTTATAAGATTTAGGGGCGTCTATAATTGATTAAAAATATAAAAGATTACACTCTTGTTTAGTTCTGAAGATATCTAAAAAATTCTTGTTATATTCTTGGAAATTTTTTTTATCGAAATACAAAAAATTTTTTTCTTCTTTTGATGACGTATCGTCTAATTTCCTTCTTTTATTGCCGAATTTCTGAGAAGGAGTCTTTCCAAGTTAGCCGCTAAAGACCGAGATGGCCATTTGGTCGCTTCGCCGAGTTCATGACTTGAAGGTTTATTGGATACTGATTGTTTTCATGGACCAAAGTAGGATCTCGGATCCACCTCAAACAATACCTCTTAGTCAACTATTTAATTTTGTAGTAACCAAAAGAAATTTGGTTTGGTTCTAGATTTTTTAAAATATTTACTAGAATCAACGTCTGCGATAACAAATTCTGATATACGGTTTACCAAAAATTGTATGGTTATACGGTTTTCACATGTCCAGTAATAGTCCGGGTATGTTACTATGATTTAACATAAAATTCTTGTAGAAAATTATACATTATTAAAACTAATATATATAGTCATATAACATTCTAAAGTTTGTGTTGTAAACAATCATTTTGCCATTATTTTATCACGTTTTTTACATTCAGAATCAAAACACCATCCTAAACTAATAGTAGTTTTTAAATAACTCATTTATCAAAGTAGTTTTGTTTTGTTACATCATTTATCAAATTAGTTTTGTTTTGTTACATCATTTTATCAAATTAGTTCAAGATTATTTAAATAGTTTCAGTTAAAACCATCATTTAAAAGGCAATTGACGGGAATAGGCTGGTTCGGTTTTCCAGATGCAGTGGAAGAAGTATATATGGAGGTTCGGAGTGTTAATAGGAGCTTATCTGCTCTCCATTCAGAGATCAAAATTGTCCTTTGGGTAATGGAATATCTCCTGGCGCTTCACATTTTGGAGGTGGAATTTTCAACGGATTGCAAGAAGGTTTTCAAGATTATCAATCAACCGGAGGAGTGGCCAGCCTTCTTACCATACTAGGAGGAATTCGCACGGTTAAGTTCATTATTTTTCTCTCTTTCTTTATTTGTTATCACTTGATGCTTAAATCATAGAGCGGATGCCCTCGGTCGTCGTGTTTGAGAAGCAGCTAATGATTTTTGATGTAAACCTTTATGTTATTATGTTATTAATATAATTATCGTTGACAAAAAAAAGCAATTGATGGGTAATCAAACAATTCTATTCTTTATGTGATACTAGTTAGCGACCCACCAACCGTCTCGCAAGCCATCTCATCTAGGTTCATGGAGCTAACCATCGCTTCTGATTCTCTTTCATTGATTCAAGCCATCAACAGCAAAGAATCGATCAAAAAAATTCATGGAGTTCTCGAAGACATTGGAGTGTCTCTCTATCATTTAACTGCATTTATTTTAAGCACATCAACCGTAAAAACAACTCATTGGCTCACTCTTTAGCTAAACAGGCTTTAGCCAAGACCACTTAATTGATGTAATTTGATTTGCTTTTTTAATGATATTTAAGCCTCAAAAAAGGAACTACCAAATGATCTATTTAAAAGAAGAAAAGAGAGAAGTTAAATTTTTTGTTAATAAAAGACAATGAAAATTTTTTATTTAAAGAAATGTAGTTGGTACAATTTATCATTACTGAGGGTAATTTAAGTGTATTTTCATAAAACAAAAAGTATTTTCTTACACATATATAATAAGGAATATGATGTCTGCCTAAACAAAAAGTACGAGAGTAAATAATATATGTTAAAACATATTACAATATTATATCATTACAAATAAAGTATTTGACTAATTAGAAATTTTCATCTTCACTGTATGTGATGCTTATGTAAATATTAATATACTCATTGTCACTACATATATTTAATAAATTTAATTTGATGCCAATTCTATAATGATTTTTTGAGAATTTAGTTTTAATGATTTTTATTTAGTTTTTTAATAATTTTTATAAGTTTAATGAAAAAACTCACTATATCTTCTTTAATTTCTAAATTAAAATAAAATTTAGTATCTTTTCTCCTTCTTTATTGTCTACAAATTTAGATTGTAAATTCTAAATTTATAAATTATTAGACATATGTTTTTTAGTTTTAGTTTTGTTGTAGGATATAAAATTATATAAGGTATGTAGAGAATTTATCATTTATTTTTGTAATTGTGGTGGATTTATAATTTTTTTAAGTTCAGATTTATTTTATAATTTTTATTTATTATGGTATTATAATTTAATTACAAAATTATTACAGATATATTTTCATTTTATATTTTTAATTGTGATACTAATTTTAATTTAAATACTAAATTACTACATGTATCAATTAAATTGGGTTTTAAAATTTATATTTTTTAGTTATGTTTACAATCAAAAATTTATTTTAAAGGTGAGTAATGAGGTCACGTTCGAATTGTGAATTCGGTATATCACATAGATATATAGCAGTAATTGAAAACTCAATTCATGAACTATACTATTTTTTCATACATCATATCTTAAAATTATTGAAATCAAGAAAATTTTACAAATCATATTGCACTTTGAGTTAACCAACCATACTTAAACACTTCACTATGACCTTCATCTGTGAGATAGATCCCATCTTCTAGAGCATTATAAACATATTTTGAACCAAATTTATAAAAATAATGAGTTTGTTGATCATATGCAACAAATTTTGTAAAATATTTAAAATTAACTCCATGCATTAGTGTACACACAAAACGAGTTCCACCAAAAAGTCTGTCACCAAACTTAAAAGAATATTGGTATCCACGATGCAATAAGTGAATACCAAGATCATCTTTTTCAGATGTACAATGGATCTTAAGAACATCAGTGTTCCTGTTTAAAGAGTTTACTATATAAATTTGATTTTTCGGAAACAATTTGCTCGCATTGTTAGATCTAAGACACAAAACAACAAAAATGAGAAAAAGAAATAGATTATTCATATTTTTGAATAATATGTGTTTCTTTAGGTTGTAAGTTTTATAGCTTTATTCATTCAACAATATTATATATATATATATATATATATACTCGAATTAACTTGTTTTAACATTTTACTATGATAAATTAGGTAGACGACTTAAATGTAAAATTTAATCAAAAACAAATCTTTGACCTTCTTTTTGGTAAGAAAAATAATAATTTTTGACTCTCTTTTTTTGGTATATAACTAAATCATATATGATATAACTCCATTTCGTTTTGTTTTGCTTTTAGTTATATATTCTAGTTTGCAATAGCACGAGTTAGAGGAAAAAAACGGGTAGTGTAGACCATGTTTGATTTGCTTGTGATTGTTTTTAGATTAATTAAATAAGTTATAGGGTTTGCCCCTGTTTCTCGACCAAAAAAACTTTGCAATAGTGCGAGATAATATTTATAAATAAATTTTATTTGATAATTTGAAGTTATTTCAAATACATTATAAATAATTATGTGTCGCATTAAATTAAAAATTTTAATTGGTTATATAAGTAAAGATATATTTTCTAAACTTTACTTAATTTATGAACATAAGTGTCTGGTTATATTTAGTTTAATTTATTCTATATTAAGACTCTACCAGTGCTATAGCGCATAGTTCTAATTTTTTTTGAGAAAACATTAATAATATTTAATATTTTTAATCAATAACTTTTGTAACTAATTAATTATATATTTGAACATAGAAATAAAAATATAGTAGGGTGATTTTGTTCTTTGTGGGAATTACAAAATACTTCCCAAAGGAGAACATTTTTTATCATTAGCTTCATTTTTTGGACTTTTTTAAAAATAGCCTTTATTATTGAAAAATGACTAAAATACCTCATATTATTATTTCTTATATTTTCTCAAACATTTTTGCTGCGAAATTTTTCTTTCCCGCCAATTGTATTACCCTTTTTACGAAATTCCTTTTCTGCCAAAAAATTTTTTATCTAAATTTTTTCCAAATCTATTTTTATAAGGTTTTATAAGAGAGTTTATAAAATTTCCCATAAAAGAGCTTATAAAATTTATAAGGCTTTATAATAGAGCTTACAAATTTTATAATACTTTATAATAGAGCTTATGAAATTTACAAGGTTTTATAAGAGAGCTTATAAAATTTATAAGGCTTTATTCCATAAATTTTTATAAATAATATATTTATTAGTTATCTTATAAATAAGTTATCTTAAAAAACCTTATGAAAATCAATTTATAAGTTATCGTATAAAACTTGAGGGAACCCATATAAAAGTTAAACTTAGTTTTCCATAAATTAAAGATAGTTTTTGTATTAGATCCCAAAATGTTGTATTTGATTTGATTTGATATTATTCTTTTGGTTTTATATAATTTTATAAGATATCTTATAAATCTTTGTAAGATTTTATATGATAACTTACTAATATAATATTGAGTTATTCATCAAAAATGCCCTATCTATGAAACATAATTATCTGAATTGCCCTGTTTTTGAAACCTTGTACCAAATACCCTTTTGGTTGAGATAGAAAGGCAGAAATAGCCCTCATATTATAAGAATCATGACTGACCAACTGACCGGGGCAGATGTGGTTAAGTCTGTCTTCTCCTTCACACAGAAAATCGACTGTCTCGACTGTGAAATCGTAAAAAAAAGAAGGAATTTTTCGGGGAAAAGGAAAAGGAAAATCTGTAAAGTGTGGGAGGTTATAGTAGAGCTGTGGAGCAAAAACGGTGCAAAGACTATGAGGTAAAAGTAAAGACAAGTCGTAAAAATATCCGGCACTGTCGCTCCCGTGTGGTAAAGGTATTGATGGCTGCGAGAAAGGTTAGTTATCGTTTTTATGGTGTCGATTTGTAGTTAGGAAGAAGTTGTTGCTGAAGGGGTAAAAAGAATCTGTGGGTTAACCTGCTAATGTGTCAATGATGTTGTGTCCTTGTCCATAATTTGTGTAATGTCCTTGTTTTGGTGTTGGAATGAAAGGGGTAGGGTGAAGACAAAGAAATTGTAAATAAGAAATTTGGTATGCAGACGAAGAGGAGGACGATTAAACATAATTGTTGGTCATAGAAGTTGTTGTATGTGCAGGAAAATAAAGGTACTTTAGAGGTGGATCCTAGTAAACTACCACCAAGGCTACTGGCAGAGAGAAGATACCCAACAGATGGGAGAATAAACGCTTAATAGAGGCCTGAATTTTTACTTGCAATTGTGGAGGTATTCGAAGGTATAAGCGATATGAAGTACTTAAGAAACTCCACTTTTGGGAAGCTTTTTGACCTACCGGTACGGAAGAGTTCATTGTCGGGAAGACTGTTTCACAGTCTGATATGTAGGACATTGGTGACGGAGAAGAAGTGTGAGATATGGTACGTGTTTGGGGGACAGCCTCTACGTTTCTCATTGAGGGAATTTGCAATCATTACAAGCTTAAATTGCAACCCATTCTGGGAGACCGATTCAATAATACAGTATCAGACTCCTGCTAGCGGGCATAAGCCTTATTGGAATACACTGTTCGGTGAAGAGAAAGGGTTTAAGGTGGAGAAAATCGTGGAGTGGATAAAGAAAGACAAAAGCCTGCCTGACTTGGAAAGGATGCCTAGGTCAAGAGCATTGAGGCTTGCCTTAACTGTGATTGTTGAAGGAGTGTTGACCTGCAGCACTTCAACAGTGAAGCCAAGGAAAGAAGTTGTGGAGATGGTCAAAGATTTAGAACTGTTCGAGGAATCTCCATGGGGTAGAGAGTCGTTTCTGCTAACACTTAAGCTGCTAAAAGAGAGAAGTTGAGGCAGACACACACGTGTGCACTAGGATTGCCAATTGCATTGCAGCTAATGGTTTTTAAGTGCATTCCAATGGTTGAGAAACTACTACTCAAGGATGACGAAAGAACTTTTGGTAGTTCTCCAATCAAAAGATTGACTATACTCAAAGCATTCCATAATGCTAACATTTTGGCAGTGGAAGACAATCCCAAGGTAAATCCAAAATTAATTGATTTCCAAGAAGGGTGTTGTTAATTATGGATTAAATTTGTTGTAAATTATTTGTTTTCCGTCTCAGCTTGTAGTGGAGCCAATTTTGAAGGGCACAACGGATGATGATGTTAGTTGATATGATGAAGTGGATGACCCTAAAGTAAATTATCTCGAAAGCCTTATAGAAAAAGGTATAACCTTCACAAACAAATATGGGAAAGAGGATTTGAAGGAGAGCCGGTTTTAGTAGCTGAAATAGCTACAAAACCACAGACAAAAGTGTGTAATATAGGTAGCAAGGAAGAGGTGAACAAGGAAAGAATGGGTAAAGGAAAAAGAGGAGTTAATAGAGAGGGTGGAGGTAGTTCTAAAACTGAGGATGAAGACGAAGGGCATGTAGGAAAAGTGGTTGAAGAAACAATGAAGAGAAGTTTTGTTGAAGAGAAGAAATTGTTATGGAGCCAGATCGGGGACTATGTTTATGCCATTCTGGAAGAACAAAGAGTTATACAAAAGGAGGGGAAGAGCGGAGGTTCTTCTTTAAAAGATGATAAAGAACCTTGGAGACAGGTAGAAGTACATAATACTATTTCTGCATTATCAAATTAAATTGAATTGCAGAGAAAACCTTATCCGGACCCTGGATGGCAGAGATATGAGGGTGTGACAGACATACTTAGAGAGATTCGAAGGGAAAAGGCGGGCAAGAGTAATGAGAAAGCAATGGAGGATGAAAAGATTGAAAGCGGGCAGAAGGTGAACTTTTTTAATACAATGGTAAGTGAGACATAATTGGCTAATATCCTTTTTGTACATAGGATGGTGATGATGCATACCAGGAGGACAAGGTGGAGAATGAGACGGATGGGGAAAAGGTGAGAAAAGAGTTGGTGCAGGTAGATGAAGAAAAAAAATGAATACAAAGGCTGCAGATGAGTTTGATGGAGGTGATGTTTGGGACATGGACAATACGATTGAGGCAGAGAAAACTAAGGTGAGTATAGAGATTGTAGGTTCTTTGATGTGCAAGAATTTTAAGTGTAATGATAAGGAAAATGTGGATTGGTTATGGACGATAAACAGAAGGCAGTGGACGTGGAAGAGCAAAACACAGAAAACAACGACAATAAAGAAGAAAATTACAATGTTGAGGACAAGGACCCTATAGAGGACATGGACAAAGGTGAAATGAAAAAATGCGACGACAAGGAAAATGAGGAAAAAGACAATGAGGAGAAAAATGATAGTGATAAGGACAAGGACAATGAAGTTGGAACTGACGGGAAGAGGATGCCTTTATAATTGTGGTTGTTGTATCTTTATGTTGGGCTGTGGAATTGTTTAACAGGCATGAATATAATTGGTGAGGTGGTGTGTACAGGTAATTGACAAGGAAATGAGGGTGAGGAAGCGTAAGGGAATGAGAAGTGGGTATTGATGCACTACCCTCAAAACGTAACAGGGTAGCTCCGGTAAGATATGGTCATTCCGCAAGGAAGGAATGTATAGGTGGGAAGGGAAGAAAGGAGGATAATCAAAAGAATGAAGCGCTGATATGGGGAAACCTGAAGAAACGATTTACCAACCAACTATCAGAGCATAAGTAAGTTTATCGTAGAGTAGAGACAAAAAGGACATGAGTAAAAACTGGCCTTTGTCTTTGTGTAGGCGATTTATGATTGAAGGGCATAAGGTGAAGAAAACGTTTTTCACAGATTTGTATACACCTTATAAATGGCTGGATACGATTGTAAGTAAACTTGTGCGAATGATTGACAATAAATGATATTACAAATTATGGCCTGTTGTGGTTTATAAAAATGATACATTGAATTTTTGTACATACATCACATAGAAACACTCTTGTCTATCGTTTGGTTACATAATAGCACTGGGCTTGCAGCACAAAGAGTAGCTATATTGGATTCTTGGTTCACAGTTATGCTGGCCCAAGATTGGGAACCTATAAAGGAGACAAATAGTAAAGGGATCAGTAGTTGGAACAAGACGGTGCGTAACTACATACGGGGCAATGTGCCGAGTAGGCAGAATAGGCTTGAGTGGTTTGTTGATGTGGACACAGTTTATGTTCCAATGAATTGGAACAAAACACATTGGGTCGGTTTGGTTATACGCCTCAAGGATGGTGTGATAGAGGTATTGAACCATTTCGTCGACCTACACTCAGAAAGGAAGATGCTAAAGTACATGAAGGTTGAAGGATGCCCGGTGGCATTGGAGATATTTGCCTGGAAAAAATTCGTAATGTAAGTTTCCCTACACGTTTTTATGTGGTTAGGAATGAAAAATGTTCACAAAACGAGAGTGTGGGAGATTGTGGGGCGCTTGCTGTGAAATTCATTGAGCTAAACTCACAGGGGAAGGAAGTTGGAGGGACAATATATGACATAGTTGACACTTTAAGACTCGATTACGCTATTAAGGCATTTGAAGAGTACGTCGAACCTCTGAGAATTGTGTGAAGAGATTTGTGTCATATTGGAACGAACTCCTTGGTGAGTATAATTGAAATTTTATTTTCGGAAGAAAATCTGTCATTGTTTTAAGTAACTCAAAGGAACATGGTATGGGCAAGAGAATCGTATTTGGTAGAGAGGGAGTAAAGTAGTAATATATTAAGTTTATCGGGCTATATTCTAAGTAATGGACCCTGGTATTGGCATAAAAGTTATCTTCATTTCTTACAATTCCTTTTATTGATATTGGCATTGCGCTTGTCCATGGATTTTTTAATTACTTAAAAAAAGTCGTTTATCTATTGTCAATGATCTATGTACTAAAAGTCAATTAAACCAACTGGAGACAAATGGGTGTTATGTATATTAAAATCAAATTCGTTGTCGTTGTCTTCAAACATCAGAAACAAAGTACAAAATTTAAAATTTAATTAGTCCTAGTCTAATGAACAAAAAGAATGGTTATTTATTTTGGATACTACTCATGGTAGATGTGGAATACTTCGAAATAAATATGAAAGGACAAAGCCTATAATTCTTGAATACTTGGCCGTACAACAAAATACACTGGGAGACAGACTAGTGACAAAGTAAATTGCAATAAAAGGAATGGGAAAGTTATTTTTATAGGATAAGACCTACATAAGGAAGACTTCCTAGAAAAGGCAAAAGTTCGGATGAAGCATGCAGTTATATTGGATTTTTGCAAGTAGTTCTTTTGTGCCCAATACCTTTGCAACGTGTGCATCTTTGTGTAGTACCCTGCAACAGACGTTGTGTTAGGAGACACAGGGTCACACATTTTGGTTAAGTATTTCTCCGTAATATTCGAAATCACCGAGTACTCCCTTTTAGAAGGGATTCATATTTTTTTCGGCCTACCCAAGGGTCTTTTAGTTTTAGGAGGTTCAATCTCCACTGTAGTAATTGACTTCAGAATGACAAAGTCCCTCTAATTAGGGACCAGATAAAATACACATGCGTACATACTGCACCATGTTTCAGCGTAATAATAGTCTGAAACCAAGGTGTAGACATTCCTATTGGTTACACCAACTACAGCTAAAACATGGCAGCAAGGAAGATGTATAACATCGAAAACCCTGCAGGTATAGGAGTGGTGTTCCAAATCAACTATGAAAACACATCCCTTACCATCATTAACTTGGTAAATAAACGATGATGATGTCAGAACGGCACATGCGATTGTGACCTCAATGTGTCAATTAAAATATCTTCTATCTCTGGTGTGCAAATTGTACCTGTTTTCAAAGCTCTGTCCCGTCTAAGTGAAAACCAACGCATCATCATTGCCCTTATAAACTCAACCATTGAAACTATTGGAAATGAAACAGCTTTCCCAATAGCAGCATTAAGGGACTCAACAATGTTACTGCTCATCATATTGTAATGTTCCCCAGGGAAATGAGCCAATGACCAATCAGAAAAGCTAATCTCCTTAAGGTACTGAATGCAACTTGGGCTCTGTCGTTTAATTTTGCCCATCCAATGCCTTAAGTCACCAATGGTGAAAGCTCTAGCGGCCTTAGAAACTTTTGCAGCGAAGCTGGGGTTCTTGAATTTATGATTGACATTCCTGAACAGGTGAACAGCACATGCTCCGTGTAGAGCACGTGGGTAGACTTGGCACCGGGAAGAGTAAATGGCTGGATGTCTGTCAGAAATGAAAATAAGTCCCTTCCTGTTAAGGACAAACGCTGGCAACTCTGTCAAGAACCATGTCCATCCAGCTTCATTCTCCCCGTCCACAACAGCAAAACCAAGTGGGAAAATTTGCATATTCTCATCTTGGCCACTAGCAGTCATCAAACACCCACAAAATTGCCCTTCATTTGTGTTCCATCGATAACAATAACCTTCCTTAAGTCAGAAAAACCCCTTATGGAGGGGCCAAAGCAAAGAATAGATTCTTGAACAAGACATCTCTCTCCGTATTATATGACATCTACAACTTGTAAATGGTCCCTGGATTTGATTGTTTAGTAGATGAAGGTAAGTTGTCAAAAATTTGTAGCTGTCTTCATGTGACCCTCATGCTGGACGAAGTGCTAACTCTTTGGTATTTCAAGATTTTGGGTAAAATATTATGATGTTCATTTCAGAGAGTATTAGCTCTGGGATTTCACATGCTCTGGGACCAGTCTTGCCATTCACAAACTTACAGCTCAAGAACTTCCCTAGTATTTCGGCGGTAACATTTTTCTTGAACTGCGATCTTGCCTTCACATCAAAACTATGTTTCAGCTCTACCTTAGCCACTTCAACAAAAGAGTTATCGGGGTCTGAACTGACGCGAACATAAATCCTCCATTTACAGCCTTTGTTTGCACAAATTACCACAACCCTAATCTTATTAGACTTTGGGATTTTGTAATGGAATAACCTTTTAATGGCATACAGGGTGACCGCATGCTTAAATTCCTTTTTGTCGTGGAAAACTCTGTCAGTGTAAATAGCATCTGATGCTTGCTGTAGAGCCATATTAGCATTCTCACCAGTTCTTGACCTCATGTTGTCTAGCACTAGAGGTGCACCAAATAAGAGGCAAGGTTCCTCCTTTTGTAGAAAACCATCTTCAAGGGCGTGGAGGAATTCTTCTGGTGTATTTCCATTCTCCTTGTCTACATATGCTATAGAATCGCTGTGTTTGTCCCCGTCTTCTTTATCAGAAGTTTGCTTGTCGTCAATCATAAGACTAAAGTGAGGAGGTATAATGGTTGTCTTCGGTTGAATTTCGTTTGGTCCAAGCTGTAGCCATCCTTCTAAATTTTGAAAGGGATCCCAATCAGGAGGGTATTCTCTGTTTATTAAATTTTTCCAGTATTCAAAGTCATACGAGTTACCTGACACATCACTTCCGGTGTCATCCTCTTCATCGGGGGAGTCAGGTTGATTTGCCGGCCTTGTACACTTGTTGGAGATGAGAGAGTCTTGGCGAAATATCGTTACTTCCTGGCCTGTGTCCATGACCTTTCCCTTGCCTTTTAGTGCAAAAAGCTTCAACGCGGGCTAACTCCTGGAACAGGGCATCATCTTCAGAAGATACTGGACAATCTTTGTCCCCATTGACCATAACCATATTGGTTGAGGATGTTGATTTTTTGTGCATCGACAAATAGAGTTTAAGACGACCATGAGTTTCTGATATAACATTCTTGAAATTATCAAAACTTGTATCATTGGAGATTTTGACCGGTGGCATCTTTGCCTGATTAAATACTGTTGATTCAGGCGGTGACCAGTACGCAAGGGAGGGTGTGTACTGTTTGCTGTTAAGCAAGAACCCTTGAGAGATGCGTAGTTCAAAAGATCTGAAATTATCTATGCCATCCAGACTTACGCATCTCGCAAACTGCTCTTTCATGACCTTAAAGTGCCAAACACATGAGTCAATATACTCCCAATCACCAGCAATAACCAAAACTTAGTTCATCGTGAAGACTGTAAGACATGTGAAGGAAATAACAGCTTAGACGTGGAATGTATTTCTGATAAATAGTTGGAGAGAACTACAAGTTGGTGGTTTGAAAATGATTAAAAGGTTATTAGGTCAAGACACAATAGGCATGCGAATAATATAAAGCCATGGGCCCGAAAGTCAACTACGAATTTTTAAAATTTTAAGCGACAAAATGAGCCCACAATTTTATTATAAGGGGGTATGAGTATTTAGTAAAGAATACAACGTCTCCAAAAAAACTTGCGTTCCCTTTACCTAGCAGAGTTGTGCAGATATGAGTTCCCAATGCACAAGTGTTGGTTCAAGTTCCTGCAAGAGCAGAGGAGTTCCAAAGTATTATAGCTACGGGCAGGGAGTTCGTAAATTGACGTCAACGACGCTAGAGAATCTAGGATGGCCATTCTTCAAAGGCCTTTCAATGAAGCAGGTAAGCTTTGGTGCCTGTCAGATTGCATTTGTGTTAAAGAATTCTGCGAAACCTATAATTAGTTCCACAAACAGGACCATCTCTTCAAGTGGGTCGAAGAATGATTGCTTGAAGAGGTAGAAGATGGGTTGCCAAAGATTGAAGAACTTGAATTAAAGTTTGGAATTCTTAAATCCGAAATCAACAGTTTGAAATCGGAAGTCCATGGATTAAAGAAGGAAATCATGAGTCTGCGAACATGGACAAAGGTTATGGAAACGATGATTGTTTCATTCTTTTGTTTTTCTGCAGTTGCAGTTGCAATAATATGTTTGCAGGGAAGGGCATGGATGACTGAATAATGGCCATCAAAATAATGTATCATATATTTAGCACAATTATTGTATTTTACTGGGTGTTATATCTGTGTTTTTGTATGTTATGAGATGATGAATTTAAAGTTTATATATTTATATAAAATGTGCAAGTTAAGCGTTTGTATATCCAGTACCTTCCAGATGTTTTTCCTACTAGAAGTAGTACTTGATTACTTTTACTTATGTGTCATTATTTTTTATTGTCTCTAATCACCACACATCGCCGATGGACCAAAATATTTTGTTAGAAAAAAGACAATACAAACAATAAAATGAAGAGAACATTTTCATCCATGACAGAGCCAAGATGTAATTTGTTAGAAATAGGTATAAACACAATATAAAATGTAGTGGAAAAATACATACATGGAAAATTATTTAGTGTAACCAATGGATGAACATGGACAAATATCAGAGTGTAATAGTACTCAATTAGACATAGTTTGATATGTAGAGACATGGAAAAAATCCACATCAAAGAGATGGCTACGAAATCTTGCAGCATAGCAAAATTTATTGCGATGTAATGCGTTGGGGAATAGACTGAATTCTACAAAACATATTTACCTGCAAAGAGAACTATTGATAGCACTACGCGTCAAAGGTAGTCATTTCCGGACCAAATTTTGAGGACAACATCAGCTAATACCCACTATTTGGAGATTGATTAAAAAACAACCAAACTAATTTGTAATTGAAATATAAGAGAATATGGCATATATTTTGTAGTTAGAAACCAACGATAAGGTTTAATAAATAAAAATAGTAAGGATGCAGGGGACAGAAGATTATATAGCTCACCGATAGGTGAATGTTTTGTCTTCCAAGCTAAACAAATGACTTCAAACTTAGATTTATTCAGTGTG
The DNA here is from genome assembly GCA_900406435.1 of Lepidium aucheri. Taxonomy (NCBI): domain Eukaryota; kingdom Viridiplantae; phylum Streptophyta; class Magnoliopsida; order Brassicales; family Brassicaceae; genus Lepidium; species Lepidium aucheri. Next base: position 18,433 of record OVBA01004038.1, read on the forward strand.
CCTTTCCAAGTTTTGGCCTTAATTCTAGAGTGGGTGGGGGATGGTGGCATAGAAGAGGTCGGCCGCTTTAGGGGACGTTTAGAACAGCAAGAGATTTGTGCAGAGATGATCATATCCTCAAGCATGTGTCGTTGTTAAATTGTACCAATCCACTCATGTTTTGTTTATTTTCTGGATAGTCTCAATAACAACGCGCATGATCTAAGGAGAGAAAGAGCAAATGAGTAATTGTGGCTTCCTACCACTTTAATCAGTGTGACCATTACATAATACCATATCCAAGCATTTAGCCACGAATATGTGCTCAGTTTTCGTTCCCTTCTCCAAGTAAATTTGTTTATGTGAAAGCCCATATCAATAAGAAAAAGATCATTAATCCATTGACCAAAATCAATTGAGTCAGGAGAAAGTCGACCATTACCACCACTTCATTCATCCAACCTCACAATTGTATTCATATCTCCTCCAATTACCAAATGATCAGTAATGTTCCCAATTTTTTCATGCAAAATACTTCAAAGACCACTTCGACAACTCATAAAACGAGCAACGTTACCAAAAAAAAGTGGACCTTATCAATATCATCACTAATTATTGCATAAATGAATTGGTCTTAATGCTCAATAATGGCAACTCGACCAATCTCATTCTTCCATAACAACCATAAACCGCTACAATGACCAATCTCATTACAATGTTGAGGACAAGTACCTTCCACATGTTTTTCCCACTAGAAGTAGTACTTGATAACTTTTACTTGTGTGTCATTACTTTCTATTGTCTCTAATCACCACACATCGCCGATGGACCAAAATATTTTGTTAGAAAAAAGATAATACAAACAATAAAATGAAGAGGACATTTTCATCCATGGACAGAGCCAAGATGTAATTTGTTAGAAATAGGTATAAACACAATATAAAATATAGTAGACAAATACATACATGGAAAATTATTTAGTGTAACCAATGGATGAACATGGACAAATATCAGAGTGTAATAGTACTCAATTAGACAGATTTTGATATGTAGAGACATGGACATAACCCACATCAAAGAGATGGCTACGAAATCTTGCAGCGGAGCAAAATTTATTGCGATGTAATGCATTGGGGAATAAACTAAGTTCTAAAAAACCTATTTACCTGCAAAGAGAACTATTGATAGCACTACGCGTCAGAGGTAGTCACTTCCGAACCAAATTTTGAGGACAACATCAGCTAATACCCACTATTTGGAGATTGATTAAAAATAACAACCAAACTAATTTGTAATTGAAATGTAAGAGAATGTGGCATATATTTTGTAGTTAGAAACCGACGATAAGGTTTAATAAATAGAAATAGTAAGGATGCAGGGGATAGAAGATTATATAGCTCACCGATAGGTGAATGTTTTGTCTTACAAGCTAAACAAATGACTTCAAACATAGATTTATTCAGTCTGCCTTTCCAAGTTTTGGCCTTAATTCTAGAGTGGGTGGGGGATGGTGGCATAGAAGAGGTCGGCCGCTTTAGGGGACGTGTAGAACAGCAAGAGATCTGTGCAGAGATGATTATATCCTCAAGCATGTGTCGTTGTTAAATTGGACCCATCCACTCAGGTTTTGTTAATTTTCTGGATAGTCTCAATAACAACGCGCATAATCTAAGGAGAGAAAGAGAAAATGAGTAATTGTGACTTCCTACCACTTTAATCAGTGTGCCATTACATAATACCATATCCAAGCATTTAGCCACGAATTTTTTGCTCAGTTTTCGTCCCCTTCTCCAAGTAAATTTGTTTATGTGAAAGCCCATATCAATAAGAAAAAGACCATTGATCCATTGACCAAAATCAATTGAGTCAGGAGAAAGTCGACCATTACCACTACTTTGTTCATCCAACCTCACAATTGTATTCATATCTCCTCCAATTACCAAATGATCAGTAATGTTCCCGATATATTCATGCAAAATACTTCAAAGACCACTTCGAAAAATCATAAAAGGAGCAATGTTACCAAAAGAAAGTGGACCTTATCAATATTATCACTAATTATTGCATAAATGAATTGGTCTTAATCCTCAATAATGGCAACTCGACCAATCTCATTTTTTCATAACAACCATAAACCGCTACTGTGACCAATAACATCCACCAAAAAAAGTTTTGTCAAACCCTAACCCCTGAAAAATACACTTTGCGCTATCTCCACTAGTATGTGTCTCGAAGAGAGCCAACGGATTAACCTTGTTACGTTTCAACATATATATGATTGCCATCCAAAACTTGGGTTTAAAAGCCTTCAACCGTTCTAAAAAATGCAATCAAGTTATAAATATTATAATTATCTATTATAACATTATATTATTTTTAATACTTGGTGACATGATTTAGAATATTTGTTATTTTCAAGACTTGGTGACCAAGTTTCTATTAGAATATTATTTCAATTACTTAGGAAGTGAATTTCATTTCACTGTAAATATATCTTACACTTCCTTTTGTAAACTCACTCTTGACATAATACAAAAGTTCACATTACACTCTATTCTCTCCTAACATCTCTCTCATTGTTTCTCTCCAATTTTCATACTAAAAATATTATAGAATATATATATATATATATATATATTATAAAAGAATATTATATATTATATAATATTTAGATACATAATTTCTAACACGTTATCAACACGAGTTGCTATATTCCTATACCAAAAAGACATAATTTAATTTATCTAAATATTATTTTCTGATCCGTGTATATATATATATATAATGTTTACATACTGTTATAATAATCATTTATATTCAATTAATATACTACTATAATGGATGGCATGTCGTATAGGTGATGATTTGTTCTCTATACCTATATATTAATTTTGGGATGATAGGTGCTGTCTTCTCTGAACCGATTGATATGGCCAATGTGTTGTATGGATAATTTGTTTCTCATACCTATATATTATTTCCAGGATGATAGGTGCTACCTTCCTTGAATATGGTAGAATTTATCTCTATCATTGATTTTCTAAATATTCCAGAAGAATAGTAAAATATAAATTTTCAGAAGATATTTATGAAAACATTCTAGAAGAATGATAAAATAAATTATTTCCAGAAGACAAAATTATATATTTATCATATCAAATTTTAGCAAACTCAAGATTACTATCCTCAGTGCCTTTGGAAATAATTATATGAGGTGGACAGTTGCAGCAAGGATTCATTTAAAAGAGAGCTCCTTGATATTATCGATAAGTCAAAAATGACTTGTTATGAGAAAAAGATAAATGTCATGATATTTCTATTTCATCAGATTCATGATGGTGTAAAAGATGAATATATAGACATTGAGAGTGTACTTGTAGTACACTAAAATATGTTGCAGATTTATTCATCTATATGATAAATCACAAGAGATAAATGAAAAAAAAAAGTGAAACCAACTTCATCTATATATGATATGAGACCTTCTTTATATGGCATCATAATGATATATATCTCGATGTAGCCAATTTTGTTGTTAATCTTGAAGATATCAACGCAAATTTAAACAATTAAAATCTTCTAGAAGAAGATAATATGACATGATAGTGCTTTATAATGTCTTTTGCTTATAGTATAATTTTTATTTGATATTTAAATTTTTTCTTTAAATATATTAATGCATCTTTTATAATCATAAAATGTTGAAACTTGAAAACAGGAATAAACATATTTCTCTTCCCTTCATATAAAAGATTCTGCTGGAAGCATGAATACCATATCTGGTAATGCAAAAATAATATAGGCTCCAGAAGAGCTAGTTTTTTTAGTGTCGGAGAGAACAAAATTTTAAAAAAATAATGCATTATATTCCCTCAAGTCATATAGAACTCATAAAGTTTCAGAGTTATCCACAAAAATCGATATCATATAGAGACTATGAATAAGAATTTCATTGAATATCTTTGCATTACATTAGTCATTCCTAGGAGGAAATGTATATTGAAAAAGCTGCCAGCTTTTTCTTCCAAAATATATTCCACAAAAATAAATGTGGGTGAATCGTATATTACTGTAAACCTGAAACTTACATGTACATTTAAAATCTGGTATGAACGTTTAGGGCATCCTAGTTCATTCATGATGAGAAAAAATTTGAAAAATTCAAATGACCATCCATAAACCAGAATATTTTTCAAATGTGAGAATTTTCATGTAATGTTTATTCTTTAAGAAAGCTAATAACTCGGCGTCGCCACCCAAAGTTGGGAATGAATCTCCAGTATGCTTAGAAAGAATACATAGTAATATATGTGGGTCTATCCACCCTTAATGGGGGCACTTTGATATATTATGGTACTAATTGACACATCTAGTAGATGGTCATGTGTCTATTGAGCAATAAACACACCATCTTCATGGGGGAATCAAGGTGCAAGAGACACATGGTGCACCATAAATATGGTGCAATAAACACATGGTGCACCATAAATATATATATATATATATATATATATANATATATATATATATATCATTATCCAGTTATCTATGTAGATAAATTGTCACAACATCCATTAGATGCATCTCTAGATTTTTTGATGCTACTAAGCTCATCAAATATATGAAGGTAATATTCTACAATGTCTCAACTTGGTTATATGATGTTAGCTCTAGGTATGGGGTCTTATCTATTACTAGAGAATTTGTCTCTTCATAATCTATTCTCGGCTTTAAGAAAATCTTTATGCAACAAGTCGGACTTCATATCTTATTACCCCATTTTTCTCATTTATTTTCCGAACAAAATCTCAATTTATACTCAACTAGTTTTACATGATTAGGTGTTGTGCAATAAGATCACAAACATTTCTTTTATTGAGAGAGTTTATCTCTGTTTTCATGGTCATTCTCCATTTCTCTCAATCAGATCTTGCATTCCAATATGGACATGGGACCATGAAATTAGAGATAAACTCTCTCAATAAAAGAATTTTTTTTGATCTTATTGCACAACACCTAATCATGTAAAACTAGTTGAGTATAAATGAGTTTTTGTTTGAAAAAGAAATGAGAAAAATGAGGTAACAAGATATAAAGTCCGGCTTGTTGCATAAGAATTTTCTCAAAGACCGGGAATAGATTATGAAGAGATAATTCTCTAGTAATGGATGCAATGATCAAATGAAATAAAGCGGATCGATAAGACCCCATACCTACAGCTAACATCATATAATCAAGTTGAGACATTGTAGAATATTACCTTAAGATATTTGATGAGCTTAGCAGCATCTAAAAATCTAGAGATGCATCTAATGGATGTTGTGACAACATATCTACATGGATAACTGGATAATGATATATATATATATATATATATATTAAATTCTCAAAATGATTAAATATGCTCGAAGCATTGAGTTCAAAATCTAAAGAGATATGTTTGGTCAAGTTACAGTGATCACTTTATGGATTAAAAAAATACAGACGCATGAGGTATAATCTCTTAAGTGAATATTTGTTGAGTAAAGGATATACCAACAATGTGACATGCCCTTGCATATTTATCAATAAACTTTTATCTAGATTTGTGATCATTGATGTATGTCTTGATGACCTGAATATAATTGGAATACAAAAGGAGATTACTAATGCAAGAAATAATATGAAAGAAGAGTTTGAAACGAAAGATCTTGGATAAAATTTTTTCTGTCTTAGGCTCCAGGATCGAGCTTCTTTAGAACTAAATTTTTATACATTAATCAAATTATACAAAAGATCTTAAAATTCTTTTCCATGGATAAAGCAACTTCTTTGAGTACTCCAATGGTCAATAGATCACTTAATATTGACAAAGATCTATTCCGACCTTGTAAAGATAACAAAGAAGTTTTGAAGTACCTTATATAAGTGCTATTGGTGGGCTCATGTATCTTGAAAATTGCACTCGACCGGATATAGCATTTGCTACAAATTTGCTTGCAATATACAGTTTGTCACCTACGCACAGACATGAGAATGAAATTAAACATATCTTTCATTATCTTCAGGGAGCAACTGACTTGAGATTATTTTATAACAAAACTCTAGTGTTGATTTAGTTGCTTTTGGAGATACATGCCATTTATAAGATCTAAATAAAGCCCGATCACAAGCCGGATATGTGTTCATAGTTGGAGGCCCTGTAGTTACTTGGAATCATGCTTGAAGGTGGACTTTGGAGAAGTTTGAAGCGTTTTCTGGTATTCTCCACGAGAGGAAGGATCGATCGGTCAATACAAAGATCGATCGATCAGAGATTTAACAAGGAATATGCGTACGATCTGAAGAACGACTTGGTTTCTGAAAGATCGACTCAATATCCAAAGATCGATCGATCAACACAAGGATCAATCGATTAATGCCCTTCGAAGAAACCTAATTTCACGATTTTTCAGCTCTTGTTTTGAAACCTATAAATACTCTTTTCCTATTTTATTTTAGAAAGTTGTCTTTGGGCTTAAGAAGAACGATTTTTACAGAAGTTTGAGAGTTTGTAAGCTAGGAAGAAGATCTCTTCATACTTGAGAAGAA
>OVBA01004039.1:0-25144 GCA_900406435.1 Lepidium aucheri
CTGTTTTTTCCCACTTGTAGCAGTTGTTCCTCGTGCGACACCCTGTCAGCACAATACTACCATTTGCATCCACTGCTTCGCAACTTGTCTTGTTGAAGGTTACATCCAGATCACTATCACACAGCTGGCTGATANTGGCAGTTAGACCATCTACATAGTATACATTGGTTATTTCAGGGTTCTCTAAGCCATGAGTGTCTCCTTTTCCCTTTACTATTCCCTTAATTCCTCCTTCAAAGGTAACTTTAGGTCGTATGGCTTCTGTAAAATTTGACAGAGATGATTGGCAGCCCGTCATGTGTCTTGAGCAGCCGCTGTCAAAGTACCAAGGATCATCTTCATGGCCTTTTGAGGAGGTGTATGCTATAAGTCCTTGTAGTACAGATTCTTCACCATGTGATTCCTCACTACTGTATCCATCACTCTGAATTTTCAGCATTTCAAATTGTTTGAGATACCTTAGATCATGTTCTTCGACTACCTCTCCATACAAGTTTGACTTAGCTACCCAAAAACTCTTGTAGTGAGCAGGCTCAATGTGATATTTCTTCAGCTCCCACACAGTGCAAAGTCTCTGTTTCATCTTGTAGCAGTTCCTCTGACTATGGCCTACTTTGTTACAGTAGTGAAAGCTATATGCCCCAAATGGTAACTTTCTCCTTGATGCCAGTGCTAGTAAGAAATGAACCTTTGTTGATATTGTGGTCTATCCTCCTTATCCTGTGTAACTCTGCAGGGGTTGGTTACTCCCTCTATTCACAGTGTTGCTTCCACCGCTCTTAACAAACCTCACAATCTTCAACGAACTCTCAACTTTCTCACAGCTAACTTGGTATCCCAAACCAAGGTGGTGCTTTCCAGATGTTCCTACCCCTAGAATCTCATCAAGATTCTTTGTTTCATTCTTCAACATCCTAATCTGTTTTTCTCTATCCCTCAGCTGAATTTGCAGAAGAGTTGTTTTTTCTTTCTCCTGTGCACACCTGATTTGCCATACACGAACAGAGTCTTCATTAGTATCAAAAGGATCAAGGGGTAAGTTACTTACTGATTTGTCGCTTTCAACTGATTCAAGCGCATTAGCCCGAGCTTCTAGAGCATGTTTTTCTTTTGTGAGTGCCAGCTTCTCTTCACTAACTTTGATCCAGTTGTCATACAGTTCACAGTAATGCTCCTTGGTGTACAATTCACCGTCTTCATCAGAGTCACTGTCTCTATCTCTTGTAGCAAATGCAACATAGTTGTGAAGTTCTGTGTCATCATCATCCTCATCTTCAGACTCATTTTCACTCAAGTTACCAACCAAGGCTTTGTTCTTTCGTTTGCTGGGATATTCCATCCTTGTATGTCCTATTCCCTTACACTCAAAACACTTCAGTTCCTTACGCTTCGCCAAAGGACACTCGGATTTGAAATGCCCTGTACCTCCACATTCATGACAGACCAGATCATGCTTCCCACCAGTATTTTCTCCTTCCAATCGATGAGAAGCATTCTTGTCTCCATCACCTCGGTTCCATCGCTCTGTCCCTCTGTGTTGGTTCCTTTCAACATGCCTTAAGGCTTTACCAAAGTTCCTTGCTAGTAGGCTCATTTCCTCCTTTACTTGTGTCAGTTCACCTGTTTCTGCATCACCAACAAAGGCAACTCCTTTCCCTGTCTTCTGCTTGTCTTCAGCAACTTCCATTTCTTCTGATTTCAGCATACCAACAAGATCTTCAAACTTCATGGTGTCTGAATTTCCGAACACCCTCATCACTGCTTTGTGAGCTGTAAACTTTAGAGGTAGACAACGCAATAGTTTTTTCACAAGTTTATGTTCCTTGTACGTTTTCCTAGTATAGATGCTTCATTTCTAGTGGAGCTTAATTTGGAGCTGAATTGGACTGTTGTTTCATCTTCTCCCATCTTCAGATTCTCAAATATTGATGCAAGCTGATCCAGTCTGGTTCGTTTAACAGACGTGTTCCCTTCATGTGATTTCTAAAGTATATCCCAGGCTTCTTTAGCTGATTTGCATCCTTGTATGAGCTTGAACTCATTCTCATTTACACTAGAAAAGATAACATTCATTGCCCTAGCATTATACTTGGAAAGTGTCTTGTCTGAAATAGTCCATTCGTGCTTAGGTTTCAGAACCTTTTCGCCAGCTTCTGTTGTCACAAATGGTGGTTCCCATCCTTCTTCAACGGTTGTCCAAGCATCCTCTCCTTGACCTCTGATGAGTTGTGTCATCCTGACCTTCCAATACCAGTAACCTTTGTCATCCAGAATCAATGGTTTCTGAACAACCATCACATCTGTTATATTCTCCATTCTTTCTTCAGGATCTGCAACCTATTTGAGATAAGATACTCCTGTTGGTTGAGTGGCTCTGATACCAAATGAAAGTACCAGAATGGAGACACTCTGTGTACTATAGAGGCTAACACAATAGAGAGACTACTGTAGAGTAAGACAGACACATAATGACGATGCCTGTACAACAAACACTAATACAAGAGAGAAACACGTAGAGATTCTTCAAGCTTTTGTATTAAGAATAATATGAACAAAGTACAGTCTTGTTTATTCAGATTTACACACAACCACAACTTGGTTTGCCACTGACCTATTCCTAGCTACCCAAAGCTCACACAACACTACAATCTTGTAGCTGTTGCAACTCTCTGTTGAACTCCCTAGTTCACACAACACTGCAGACTTGCAGTTGTTGCAGCTCTCTTGATTTCACTCACTAAGAACACCTCTGTCGAGCTCACTAACTCACACAGCACTACAGACTTGTAGCCGTTGTAACACTCTTGATTTCACTCACCAAGAACTCCTCTGTCGAGCTCACTAGCTCACACAACAAGTGTTGGAACTTCCAATTTTTCTCTCTCTAGAAGTCCAACATCTCCCAAGTTGTTGAGCACTCCTTATATAGCCTTAGCACTTCTAGGGCTTTCCTTTGGTCTTTGGAAAACTTCCAAAACACTCTGCTCCACCACTCTGTCGCAGAGCCTTCACTTTCTGTATCCTGCAGAACCTTTACTTTCTGCATCCTGCAGACCTTTCACTTTCTGCATCCTGCAGACCTTTCACTTTCTGCATTCTGCAGACCCTTCAGAGTTGACCCTTCTGCTTCCCTCCTGTTTCGCTGCTGCAGAATACATCTGGGTAAGGTCAGCTCTTCCTTTCCTTAGCTGCAGACTCCTGTCTTTCTATTTTGGTGCAAGTCCTCTGTTGCACACAAGTCTTTGGTCCAGCAAATCACAAGATGCCACCTCATCACACTTTAAGCTGACTTTGCCACATCATTAGATCACGTGTTTCTTCACAAAATTTTAAGTTTCTCTACATCCTATTCTTCATGTGTACCATTTTTAGGCTCAATTATATATATAGAATACCACTTTGTGTCTAGTCTTCAAAATTTCTATCAGGTACAACTTTTTCATATTTTTTTCGTATTTATCAAATTTCCCGCTTGTTTCATTATACCACTATTTTTCTAGAAAATATTAGAAACAATTGAATAATATAAAGATTCAAGTCAACCAAAATATATGCACGCTTCAAACATGTTAATTGTTTCTTCCACATTTTCTTTAAACGGACACGAAATCTGTCAAAATTATGTAGACTTATAAGAAATATGACAAGATTCGGAAATCTGCCAATATATTTTATCAAGTTTGATTAGTATTTCTAAACCCTAAACTAACTTTCGTAAATATTGATGATTTGCTATTAGGATATAGGTTCGGTTTCGAATCAATTCAATTTTTGGTTTAGAAGTTTGGTTTACTTTCAATAAGCCAAACGCTTTTTCTTTTTTGTTTATAAAGAGAACTCTCTTTTGTTAGGATTTCATTTTCTTTTGTTTATAAACTTTCTTTTCTCTTTGTATTTGTAAGTATCAGAATGGAGACATTCGATGTACTACAGAGGCTAAAACAACATAGAGACTGCTGTAAAGTAAGACAGACACATAATGAAAACACTTGTACAACAAACGCTAATATAGGAGAAAAACACACGGAGATTCTTCAAACTTTAAGAATAATATAAACAAAGTACAGTCTTGTTTATTCAGATTTACACACAACCACAACTTAGTTTGCCATTGTCCTATTCCTAACTACCCAAAGCTCACACAACAGTATAGCCTTGTAGCTGTTGCAACTCTCTGTTGAACTCACTAGTTCACACAACACTACAGACTTGTAGCTGTTGCAACTCTCATGATTTCACTCACCAAGAACGCCTCTGTCGAGCTCACTAGCTCACACAACACTGCAGACTTACAGCTGCTGCAACTCTCTTGATTTCACTCACCAAGAACTCCTATGTAGAGCTCTTTAGCTCACACAACACTGCAGACTTGCAGCTGTTGCAACTCTCTCTGATTTCACTTACCAAACAAACTCAAATCTTGGAACTTCCAATTTTCTCTCTCTAGAAGTCCAACCTCTCCCAAGCTGCTAAGCACTCCTTATATAGCCTCAATACTTCTAGGGCTTCCAATTGGTCTTTGGAAAACTTCCAAAACACTCTGCTCCACCACACTCTCGCAGAGCCTTCACTTTCTACATCCTGCAGAACCTTCACTTTCTGCATCCTTGAAAGCTACTCAGAGTTGACCCTTCTACTTCCCTCATGTTCAACTGGCATAGAACATATAAGGGCTGAGTCAGCCTTTACTTTCCTTCTGCAATCTTTCCTTGTTTTTCCATTTTGGTACAAGTTCTCTGTTGCACAAAAAGATTTTTTCCATTGAATGGTGTGTTGCCACCTCATCACACTTTGAGCAGACTTGGCCACATCAGTTTTCTTGCACAGCAACTTGGGCCCACTTCATTGACCACTCCAATACACTAAAAGAGAAAGTTTCTACTTCTTTCATTCGCCCCATTTGTATCTGAATGTGTCAACTTAAGCTCCCTGTAAAGCAGAGCTCAAACAAGCAGAGAGTACACAGACATATAACAACAGAGCTCAATAGACAATTTAGGTCATAACCTATGTACTTCATCCAATCTAGAAAACCCCAGACAATAAACACAACATGAGACATGTATTGGTTCTCCCCCTGCTTGAGTGCACAGTCAGAGACAAACAGTTTAGACAGACTGAAGTATTCGTGAGTCATGCAATCATGATACAAACATTTTCTGCAAAAATACTCATAAACATACATCAGTCACTCATGCAGTTTCTCAAAAGATAGTATTATTTTTGCAAATCAGATGTATCACAACTACAATGAATAAGTTACTTATCCTTCACAGAGCTCAATTGTAGCAGAGAAACAGAGATCACATAGAACAATAGCACAAACTGACAATTTCAGCAAGGAAAACAGTTCTAATGAGTGATCCACGAGAGAATATACAAGTGCACAGAGAATAAACATAGATTTATACTTAGTCAATATTAGAGGTCTAGTTCTTACAAGTAAGACATAGAGCACCTGTGACATATCTTTACTTGCCATCTCAACTGTGTGAAGTGATTTGGTATTGTAGTGCACTTGTGAGATTTGTGATTGAAAATACGTCAACTCATCAGCCCAGCAAGGTAGCTGTTTCTCAATTTTGAGTAGCTTTCACGCTTATTGATCAGCACAAAGTAGTCTACGCATCACCATACAGACATGATGACCATATACAGAGATAATCGTACATAATCTTACTTTGTATACTACAACCCCTTTACAGACCCTTTTATCTCCTCCTCTTGGGGTTTTTTTTTTTGAAGAAATAAAATCTACCCATATACACTACCCGATTTTTTTTGTTTTTTTGTTATTCTTTGTTTTTTGATATATACATATAAACAACACAACCCCAATCCAGAATATCTCTGTATAATTATCTTGAGATCCGCATGAAGAGCAGCTTTTTCTCTGAGCTGAATTGCCAACAAGAGGTTTTGTGTTGTGGAGATTGTGTCCAAGGCAAAAGAAAACAACAAGTACAACTACTGTAACAAACTGTACAAACACACACTGTTGGAGACAAAGCACTTCAATGTTCACAAATACCAAGTGCCTTTTTCAAATTTGAGAATGTGTTCAGATCCAACGATTTTGTAAATATATAAGCAAGCTGATTCTCTGATGCAACATGAGTGATCTCAGCATGTTTCTCCTCAACTTACTCACAGATAAAATGATGCCTTATGTCAATATGCTTAGTTCTAGAATGCTGCACAAGATTTTTAGAGATGTTTATAACACTCATGTTATCACAATGAACAAGAATTGTTTTAGTGTTTAAGCCATAATCTGCAAGCATTTGTTTCATCCACATGAGTCGAGCACAACAACTACCTAATGCAATATATTCAGCTTCTATAGTGGACAGAGTAACGCAAACCTGTTTCTTACTATGCCTAGGCACGAGGTTATTTCCAGGGAAGAAACACCCACCTAATGCGCTCCTCCTGTCATCGATACTTCTTGCCTAGTCTGCATCACAAAAGCCTGCCAAATTCTGATTGGATTGCTTTGTGTAGAACAACCCATGATCTGATGTACCTCTAATGTATTTGATAATTCGTTTGACAGCGGCCAGATGGGACTATTTTGGGTTTACCTGGTACTGAGAATAGATACTCACACTGAGACACATGTCTGGTCGACTCTCTGTGAGATACAAAAGACTGCCTATCATAGCTTGGTACCATTTCTCATCCACTGACTGTCCTTCTTCATCTCATGACAGCTTACTAGTAGTGCTCATGGGAGTTCTTATGGTCTTATTTTTCTGCATATTATATTTTTTGATAAGGTTCTTGGCGTATGTACTCATGCTCATCTCAAATTCCTTTGTCATTAGGTCGACAAACCAGTCGATGCCTTTCTTGCTTGTGCTTCCGAACACAATACCATCCACGTACACCTGTACCACTAGAATGTTGTCACTGTCTTTCTGAATGAATAGAGTCTTGTCCACTGATCCTCTGTTGAACCCAAGATTGATCAGAAATTGTGTAAGTTTTTCATACCAAGCTCGTGGTGCCTGTTTCAACCCATACAGAGCTTTCCTGAGTTTGTAAACATGCTCAGGATGTTTGGGATCTTCAAATTCTCTTGGTTGTGAAACATACACTTCCTCTTGTAGCAGCCCATTGAGGAAGGCATTCTTAACATCCATCTGATACAGCCTAAAATTCAATACACATGCAATAGCTAGCAGCAATCGGATAGATTCCAACCGAGCTACTAGGGCAAAGGTCTCATCAAAGTCCATTCTTTCAACTTGAGAGTACCCTTGTGCTACAAATCTAGCTATGAGTTCTTGTAACATTCCCACCACCATCTATCTTGTTCTTGAATATCCATGTAGTTCCTACTACATTGACTCCAGTGGGTTTCATCACTAAATCCTATACACTGTTACTGTGAAACTATTCAAGCACTTCTTGGCACGCTCTCAACCAGTACTCATCAGTTAGCGCAGTTCTGATATCTTCAGGTTCAATCTTAGAGAAAAAACATGAGTACTGAATCATTTCTCTGAAGTCAATCTATTTACCATGAGTGACTCTATGATTCATGTTCCCAATACCATCTCCCGATGAGTGATTCTTTTGTACCTTAAGTTGCTCTGAAGTATTAATATCTGTACAGACACTGTCCTGTGTAGTATTCACCTCTAATTTACTCACCTCTTCCAGCTCCTGACCAGTACCTACTTTTAGAGACTCATGCGATTGATTGAAACCATAACAGACTTGTGCGCTTCATCAAACACAACATTGATGCATTTATGGACATTTTTGAACGTTTATTGTACACTTTGTACGCCATGTTGTTTGACGCATATCCTAGAAATATCCCTTCATAACACCTCGATTCAAATTTACCTAGCTGATCTTTGTCATTCAATAAGTAGCATACACAAACAAACACTCTATAGTAACTGAGATGTGAGGTCTTCTTTTTTCAGATTTCGTAAGGAGTCATATTAGTACCAGGCTTCACATATACCCTGTTCACCACATAGCACACAGTGCTAACTGCTTCAGCCCAAAATCTTGTTGGTATGTTGTTGCCATGAAGGATAGCCCGGGCTATCTCCTGAAGAGTGTGATTCCTTTGTTCAACAACCCCCTTTTGTTGTGGTGCTTGCAGAGCAGAGTATTGGTGTAGTGTTCCCTGTTCTGACTAAACTTGTCAACCTTCTCATTTTGGAATTCTCCTCCATGGTCACTTCTGATTTGCACTATGCTGCCTCTTTCAGTTTTCAACTGTAGAGGAAGTATCTTGAAACTGTCAATTGCATCAGACTTGTCTCTCAAGAAAGTGATCCATGTGAACCTTGAGAAATCATCTACCAAGATAAAGATGTATCGCTTCCCATTAAGACTCTTAGTTTGAATTAGCCTCATGAGATCCATGTGTACCAATTCAAAAATCTTCTTAGATGTTATCCCAACCACCTTCTTATGTTGTACCTTCATCAGTTTTCCTCTGTTACACCAATCACACACAGCATGTCCTTGTCCTTGATATCTGGAATTCCTCTCACAACCTCTACATTCACCAACCTTGTTAGGCTCTTGATCATTCATGAGCCCCATCCGCCGGTGCCATAGTTCCAATTGTGATACCACTGCAGAGTGGCATGTTTCTGTTCTTTTCCACTTGTAACAGATGTTCCTATTGCGAGACCTTGTTAGCACAATGCTACCATTTGCATTAACTGTTTTGCAACTTGTCTTGTTAAACATCACATCCAAGTCACTATCACATAGCTGACTGATGCTGATCAGGTTTGCAGTCAGTCCATCTACATAGTACACATTAGTCAGTTCAGGATTATCTGCTCCATGAGTATCTCCTTTTCCCTTTACTCTTCCCTTACTTCCACCTCCAAAGGTAACTTTGGGTCCAATTGTTTCTGTAAAATTTGACTGAGATGATTGACAGCCCGTCATGTGTCTAGATCATCCACTATCGAAGTAGCAAAAGTCATCTTCATGTCCTTCTGAAGAGGTGTATGCAACATGTCCATGTAACACAGATCCTTCACCATGTGATTCCTCAGTACTGTATTCACCACTCTGTTTTCTCAGTTTTTCGAACTGTTTGAGATACCTTAAGTTATCTTCTTTAGGTATCTCTCCATATATATTTGACTTGGCTACCCAAAAACTCTTGTATTGAGCATGCTCAATGTAACATCTTCTCAGCTCCCACACAGTGCAAAGTCTTTGTTTCAACTTATGGCAGTTTCTTCGACCATGGCTTGCTTTGTTACAGTAGTAGCAGGTGTATGCTCCCAACGAGGTCCCTCCCCTTTGAGACTGTGTTGATGAACTATGAACCCATGATGGTACTACACTCTGTCTTGTATGACTTTGCTGAGTTCGAATATCCCCTTTGTTTGTAGTGTTGCTTCCACTGCTTTTGACAAACCTCACAGCCCTCAACGAGCTCTCAGCTTTCTCATGGTTGCCTTGATATCCCAACCCAAAGTGGTGCTTTCTAGTTGTTCCTAACTCAAGGATCTCATCAAGATTCTTGGTTCCATTATTCAACATCATGATATGTTTGTCCCTATCTCTTAACTGATTGACACCAGAGAAAATTGTATTCATCGCCTTAGCATTGTACTTTGAGAGTGTCTTGTCAAAAACAATCCACTCATGCTTGGGTTTCAGCACCTTTTTGTCAGCTTCTGTCATCACAAACGGTGATTCCCAGCCTTCTTCAACTATTGTCCAAGCATCCTCTCCTTGACCCATAATGAGTTGTGTCATTCTGACCTTCCAGTAACTGTAACCTTTGTCATCCAAAATCAGAGGTTTCTGAACAACCATCACATATGTTATATTCTCTATTTTTTCCTCAGGATCTGTAACCTGTTTGATATAAGCGACTCATGTTGGTTGAGTGGCTCTCATACCAATTATAAGTACCAGAATGGAGACACTCGATGTACTACAGAGGCTAAAACAACATAGAGATTGTTGTAGAGCAAGACACACACATAATGAGTACACTTGTACAACAAACACTAACACATGATAAAAACACACAGAGATTCTTCAAGATTTTGTATTAAGAATAATATAAACAAAGTCCAGTCTTGTTTATTCAGATTTACACACAACCACAACTTGGTTTGCTACTGACTTATTCCTAACTACCCAAAGCTCACACAACAGTACAGCCTTGTAGCTGTTGCAACTCTTTGTTGAACTCACTAGTTCACACAATACTACAAACCTGTAGCTGTTGCAACTCTCATGATTTCACTCACCAAGAACGCATCTATCAAGCTCACTAGCTCACACAACACTGTAGACTTGCAGCTGTTGCAACTCTCTTGATTTTACTCACCAAGAACTCCTCTATCGAGCTCACTAGCTCACACAATACTACAGACTTGCAGTTGTTGCAACTCTCTCTGATTCACTCACCAAACACACTCAAATCTTGGAACTTCCAATTTTCTCTCTCTAGAAGTCCAACCTCTCCCAAGCTGCTAAGCATTCCTAATATAGCCTCAGTACTTCTAGGGCTTCCATTTGGTCTTTCGAAAACTTTCAAAACATTCTACTCCACCACACTGTCGCAGAGCCTTTAGTTTCTGCATCCTATAGAACCTCCACTTTCTACATCCTATTGACCCTGCACTTTCTGCATCCTGAAAGCTACTCAGAGTTGACCCTTCTGCTTCCCTCCTATTCAGCTGGCGTAGAACAGATAAGGGCTGAGTCAGCCTTTACTTTCCTTCTACAATCTTTCCTTGTTTTTCCATTTTGGTGCAAGTCCTTTGTTGCACATAGAACTTTTTTTCAGTGAATGGTGTGTTGCCACCTCATCACACTTTGAGCAGACTTAGCCACATCAGCTTCCTTGCACACCAACTCAGACCCACTTCATTGACCATTCCAATATACTAAAAGACAAAGTCTCTACTTCTTTCAGTATCTACACAAATAAATCTATCAAATGTATTATGAAAAAAGCTTACAATTTCTAACTGAATATAGAGCTTACTTGGTTGGTTTGTTTCAATTATTTTGAAATTGTGGAAAAATATATCAATTAAGAAAAGTCACTTAAAAAAAAGAAGTGATTTCGAGAAGTGTAAATGATGAAATCTCACCGATGACAAGTGGCAAGTAATATAGTCACTTTACTTATAGTAGAAGGAGCGGTGTTGGAAAAAAAAATGATGAAAGCCCACGTGCATAAAATAAAGCCCATAACGCAAAAAAATGGAAAATAAAAGAGAAAGAGATAAACCCAAACTTTTTTTCTTCTCTCTCTCTCAAGCATCAAATCCTTACTTCTCTGGAAATTCACTCCCGAAGAAGAAGCAGAAAGAGGGAAACAAAGATTCCTCCTTTTCTGGCCATCTCTTTTCTCATTGCTTCTTAATCCCAATTCCTGTATTGGGTTTTTTTTTTCATGTTTGATTTCTCTCTTAAGCCATCACCACCATGGGAGCTCAGAAGAGCATCCACGCAGGCAGAGGTCACTCTTTCTTCTAACCCATCACTTTTTCTCCTTACATTCTCAATAATTATGATTTTTTGTTGTTGGATTAGTGTTAATGTGATAATGTGCTGAAAAATAGTATATTCGGAAATTAGATAGTGGATTCAACCAGTAATAATTGAATGGCAACTTCGTTTGGAGGGCTTGGATTTGTTTCCATGTTTCTTCAATATTCTCTATCCTCATTTCCCAAGTATAATGGATATGATTCATAAATATATGCATAGTTATGATTATGTGTATGGGTGTGGTAATTGATAAATTAGAATGTTGTAGGCATGAGAACACATTGGTTTGTTGTAAAGGAAATATATCTCTATGAATGTGGGATGTGTATTACTTTTTAGTGTAGCATAAGAAAAGATCACATAGGTTTTGATGGCTTTCTTTAAAATTTTATTTCGAGCGAAAGTATCAACTCTGATCTTATTAGTATGTTGTATAAGGGAAACACTTTCTAAATCTTTTGTTCTTGTGGGATAGGTCTTCCTTTTGATTGTTGAATATAGTGAAAGATTAAGATATGGTTGGTTTGATATAGGAGGTTTTTCTAAATGGCTTTTGAGCAGCAGTATCAATGTTGATCTTCTTGTTTTGCTCATTGCAGCCAGGATTGATGTTAATGTTGATTTCACTCACAAGCTTTGTACTTCTTTAATGTTTCCTGCTTTCAGGTTTCCTCCCATCACCCATTATTTAACTTTACTCACATATTTAACCAATACTCATAAAGTTGAAGCACTTTGAGCTTTACCGAACGATATTAATATTTAGCTTGTTGCTGTTTGAACAGGGACACTAGCAGTCCTCTTTCTCTAGTGATAGGCAGGCAAGTTCTGTGAGTTAATGCTACAATTTCATTATTCTGCGGAACCGAAATGGGAATCTTATCCTTTTCGACTTTAGTCTTTATTTGGGTCTGTTTGTTGCAGCCTTTGTATTAAACATCCGAATTTGTTTGGAGGAAGCGAGAAGCTTGATGTATCGTGGGATAAAGGGCTATATGATTCTAATGTTCTGGTGGCCTTTAGGAGACCGAGACCTGAATGGCGTCCGCAACAGTGCTTCTTCGTACAGGTTCTAATAATACTAGATCAAGTTGGATATACACAATATTTTAACTTGTGTTAGTGATCTGTAGAACTATCTTAGAAAGTGAAAGTTTCCAAACTATACTATGTTAATACTTTCATAATTTACTAAATCTGGTACAGCATTCTCTTTCACCTGAGATAGGCGTCCACGGCACCCCGGTTGACAATTTTTCTCGGTCAGGGAGTGGAGGTGTAAACTTGTCTAAATTGGCAGTTGGTTTAGACTTGAGTGAGCCAGCGAATTCAAAGTGGAGCAGCACAACCAGTGTAAAGTTTGAGGTACTCTAACAATTTAACTGCTTCAGACATCATCGAACAATGTTGTTGTTTTGGAGTAAAAGATTAATATCTTCCATTGCTGCAGCATGTGCGTCCAATGAACGATGACGGACGCTCCATAACTAGAGATCTGGATGGATTTCCTATTACTTGCAGGTGATATTAGATATTTCTTATCTTGATTTGTTTCCTTAACCTCTAGTATTAAACTGATATTTACATCGTGTAGAAATATTTGCTATGCAGTGGAGATACCCATGACAGTATGGTAGTTTTAAAGCAAGAATCCCGGTTTGCAAAGGCTACCGATCAAGGTCTTTCTCATGTAAGAGACTCTTTTTTTTTCCATATCCTAGACACATGTGTAGCCAATTTGCACTTAGTTTCTCAACTTTTATTGTTCTTCATACTGGTTTCTTGCTCTTTCAGTTTAGCATGCAAATAGAACAAGGTATTCCGGTTGTGTCCAAGTGGCTTATCTTCAACCGTTTCAAATTTGTTGCATCAAAAGGTGTCAGGTTGGGACCAGCTTTTCTCTTAGCAAGGTACTAGCAAGTTCTTACATTTTCTGTCTTGACAAGTACTATTATGAGAGGCTTTATAACGATATTTGAGTATCTGTGGTTCTTACTTCTTCTGTAACAGCCTGACAGGTGGTTCAATTGTAGGAGACATGGCTCCTTATCAAGCATTTGCCATTGGTGGGCTAGGCAGTGTCCGGGGATATGGTGAGGGAGCTGTTGGATCCGGCAGGTCATGCCTTGTTGCTAACACAGAATTGGCGTTGCCTTTGGTATGTGGTTCTGTTGCTTGATTTGATCTTCCTATCCATCAAATGGTTCCCTTTAAAGCTTTCATCATTGAGCTTTATTTCCTTTGTGTGTGCAGAACAAGATGACAGAAGGGACCGTCTTTTTGGATTGTGGAACAGACTTAGGCTCAAGCCGCCTTGTCCCCGGTAAGCTCGCTTTGCCTGCTTTGAACAAATACCATAAAGAGGTTGTTTGGACATAAATTTAATTCATCTGTTGTGGGATTGATTGTAGGAAACCCTTCCCTGAGACAGGGGAAGCCGGGGTTTGGGTATGGATTTGGGTATGGACTACGATTCAAGTCTCCTTTAGGTCACCTTCAGGTTGATTATGCCATAAATGCTTTTAACCAGAAGACTCTTTATTTCGGTGTCACCAATCTTGCTTCATCAACATAGCCAATAGAATAAAGCAATCAAGTAAAGCACAGATTCAGTATCTTGATTTAAGGATATATCTGTGTTTGAGGTAGTACCAGGAAACACCTCTAGAGGAGACAAAGAAAGCCCAAAGAGTAACTATTAAAAGATTGATAGAGAGATCTTGAGGAGAATTGTAAGAGTTATAGGAATCATATAATATCATAGGATTACAAGGTTGAGTGTTTTGGTATAAGCACAGCTCCCAGAGTTTTGTCTGAAAGCTGCTGGTTTTATGGAGAAGGGAACACACATTTGATTGGATGGAGTTGTGAATAACGAATCTATTGTTTTTCTCATATCTTTGTTGAACTTAATATCATCATTTCAGAAAACCATCAGGTATATATAGCTATGAAAGCTAAACCACAAAACTGGAAGGTTTTCTGAATACCTACTAAGCTTGATTCTTGAAATGGGTGATCATTTCGGTTATCTGTTACTTCAGTTTGTCCGGTTTAAGAAGGATACTGTTGAATCAGGGCTGCAACTAAAAAAGGAGTTGAACCAAACAAAATTTGCTCAGGATTAGGGACATTCTGGTTCCTACCATAACCATTTCTGCAATCTGGTGTTATAATTCATACATCATTAGAGTGTGTACGAGTTACAAACAAACAAATAGTTCCTTCAAAAGTTAAAAAACAAGCTCAGAAGAAACTGTTAAACTGACTAGTGAGGGAGCTCTTGAGGTTTGAATACAGACCATAAAGAGAATACTGCTTAAGGTTCTCGACTTCATACCATGAATTGAGAACAGCCAAGTGCTTATCAGTACCGGAAAAAGCTAGCTGGATGCCGAGACTACAGTCCACTGTACCTCCTCGACCTTTGCAGCTCGGTGTTTTAATAGCACAATCTTGCTTATTCAGACAAACAAAGTTTGGATTGCCCTTACAAGACGCACAACCATCTCTTTTCCAGTATAGATTTTGAAGCCTACCTTTCTGAAACTCCAACACCTTAAAAACAATAACACAATCAAAAAGAGCTCTTGATGAATCTTATATAAGTCAGATTCTAAATCTGAAGATGAATAATATAACAAGAGCTCTTTACCAATGTGAAACTGGTTACAATGAAAGTACTGTTTGCAATAAAAGCTGGAGGAGACCTTGCAGCATATTTCCTACCAGCAAATGCTACCATGTATCCACCATAATTGTCCTGAACACATTAAACATGCAACAAAACATATTCTGACTTTGGATTTACGTTAATATAAGGAAAGATTCTAGTTTTATCCACCAATCTTAATTGGAAAAATCCTACTTTTCAATTCAACGTAAAGCTAAAATCTGATCATTACACTGAAGAACTATAAATATGTTGACGCAATCTAATTAGTGTAACTGGGTATGGTCAAAATTCAAAAGAAGACCAAGTCAACCAAATCTACAGTTTCTTAATTTAAACTCTAAACAGATATTTAATAAAATGTTTTTTTTTTTAAATCTGATTAAAGAAAGTAATTCGATTTATTAAAAAGAATAAAATTGACCAGAGTTTGACGGATTTTGAACTTCTGGGAGAAGAAATGTAGAAGTTACCGGGAAGAAGGAGGAGGTATTGATAGAAAGGAGAGAGATCTCATCAACTTTAGGACGGAAGAGAGAGAGCTGTGAATTCATGGCGGCGAGGCCAAGTCGACGGTCACAGGGAGAGAGAAGAATCGTTTGGTTGAGGAAAAACGAAGGACGCGAAGAGAATGCGATTCCGAATGTGAATCCATCGGATCTTTGGATCCTTGTGTCGGAACAAGGCGAGTAGACATTGTTGGTGTTTTCTCCTCCGGTGATGGTTAGAGTCACGAAGAAGGAGAGGAGGATTGTTAGGGTTTTGGAAGAAGACATTGTTATGAAAGTAAGAGATGGTTTTTTTTGGGGAAGAGAGTGTGAATGGAGTGAGTCTCTGTGGCTTTCACGTTCGGCCTTCGTCGTTTTCAAACGTTGTCATAAGAATTCGACTGGCAAAATTCCAAAAGTTAAGAAAATTTTATATTATCTTTTCATTTAAAGGTTTCATGCTTACAATGTAATAATACCTTTTGCAAATTCACTACTTTAGATAAATTCACTAAGTAAATTGTGTAAGTTTAAATATTTTCGGTATGATTACATGTTTTATTCGGTGCTCAACAAAATGTTAGGTGGTAGCTGAGCCGTAACTTTCTATCTACACCCTAGAACCATTATTGGTAGTTTCTAAATTTAAGTTTTTAGTAATTAAATAATAATTAAAGTAGAAATAATAGAGTTAAAAGATGGTAATTTGTTTTGAGTTTGTACGGGTGATTATTGGTAGTTTCTAGAAAGAATTTTTTAAATTAAAGAAAAATAGGTAATATAATTATTATTGGAACTGATTAATTGTAAGACATACACTTAAGTAGAATAAATAATTTTAAACAAAATCAATGTAATCATGATTTGTTGAAAATTTAGTCCATAACAAAAATTTAGTCCATATATGCTCTTAAATTTTGTAGAAAAATTTTTGAACTGGAGAGCAACCAGAATCATTACTAATGACACCATATAATGAATCAATAAAGAAAACGTGTAAAGAAAACGTGTATGTTATTAAAAGCCCATATAAAACAAAATAAAAGCAAGTGGCTTTTAGTCCAGTGGTTGGTGGTAAGTCCACTAAACGCAGGCGTATATGCACAATCAGGGATCAAATCCCACTACCTACAAGATTAATGTAGGAATTTGGATAATAGACCGACTTTTGTGGCCTATATTGATATTGTTGTTAAAAAAATAATTGAAAGAAAAAAAAAGAAAAACAAAATACAGGAATGGAAGTGGTGTTGTCGCGTGAGAATGAAACAAACCAATTATATGAGGACACGTAAGCGTTTCTTAACACACAAAACTTTTTTAAATAAGAAACGATCATTCCTCTTTTATTTTTATTTACATTTAATTTTAATCAACATTAAACCTAAGAAACCTTCTAAAACCCACCGATAATGATGCTCTAAGGCCTATACAATTTTATGCAATTTAATTAGTTTTACAATAAATTATATTATATATAAAATAAATAAAAAATTATCTCAAATTACATAAATTATAAATAAAAAATTAATATTTTATTTTTAAATTCTATAATAAATAATTTAAGATTATTTAAGTTTATAATCAAAATATATTTTTTCAGTTTTTAATAAAACATAAACAAGAAAGTAAAAAGAAACAGCCTTAGACCGACTAATCTTTGTTTAAATTGTCTTATTACGCCAAAACCGTTAAATTGATATACCTGCCTAATTTTCCCGATTTACTATAATCGGGGCAGCTTAGGTTTGTCTAGCACCCAAACCCTACCTAAACCAATTTTAAGAACTAGTAGTTTAATTAGATTTAGGTATTTCGAATTTCATTCTAATTATGCGAGGGTTGCAAAACAAAATTTTTAGAAATGTAATTGAACTGCGGATCAAGGTTTTTCGATTCATTTAACAAAAAGAAATCTGTCTTTTTTCAATTTGAAACATAAAATAATAGCTAAGATATTGACAAACAAAACTGCGGATTTACTGGGTCGTATTTGATAGATATATGAAGTAGGAAGATGGAAAGATAATGAATGATGCATAAATGAAGAAGGACGATGAATAATCACTAGGTTGTTAGATTTGATGTTTTCATTTCAAGTACTTTTCATTCTTTGGCTATGTGATAATCCTCATTAAATAATCATTTATTACTCATGCCTTTTTGCTCTGGATTCATGTTTTCTGTACAGAAGCTGCAGTTACTAGTGAATTTGTTTAAGAGAGACACATGGTATGACATGTTTGCTAAGTCATACAAAACAAGTGTGACATTATTATGTACAATTTGCCAAACACAAGAAACAGTAACATTGATTGATAACCGAATACAAAAACAATAAAGCTATAACGAAAACTATTATGGGCTGGATTGGTAAGGATTCTAGGGCCTATCGGTAAGAATTGTAGTTTTGAATTTGTTGTTGTAAGATTTAGGGTATAGGTTTTTTGTCTTTAGATTTTTTTTGCTATAAGTATTTTGGTTGTAGATTTTGTTGTTACATGAATTTATTTTTGTATAGTTCATAAATTTTAGTTTTAGATTTTTGGTTTTCCACAGCACAAAAAAATATTTAATAGATAAAAAATTGGCATTATAGAGTAATGAGAGCAAAAAATAAACCTAAAACACAATTGATTTAATTTCAATGCTCTAAAAATTTTATAGCAACAAAAACCATTGCCAATCAGACTCGTAGTTCTGAGTTATACTTGTATTTATTTAGGCTATAGAATTTTTTGTAGGTATTTTCACGATAGAATTTTTTTGCTGTAAAAAAATTATTTTTGTAATTTATAGATTTTTGGCTTTAAATTTTTGGTTTTTCATAGAAAAAAAAGATTTTCTATAAATAAAAAATTACCTATCTAAATAGGAGTAGTTGCAAAATTAACTCATTGACTTGAGTCAATTGCAAAACTAACCCCTTTTTGTAACATTTTGTTCCGATTTTATCCTTATTTTTTCTATAACTTCGATTTTGCCATCAGTTTTTTTTTTCACAATAAAAAAGTCTAGTATAGGTCTCAAATCTCAAATATTTACAAAATTGTCATCTTCTTCATTCTTCTATCCACCATTACCAACCTAACAATTGAAGCTTTAAATGCACCTTCACCAACTAATTTTCATCTCATTATGCTTATTCACCAATTCTAACCTAAAAATATCTCATTCTCTCTTCAATTCTATCTAAAAAAACTTACTAATTTTCAATTTCAGGTTCTTGAAATTTTTAATCTTTCATTTTTGGTGCTATCTGGAGCCAAGAATAACGATTTAAAGCTTATTTTGACATTATGGGCGTTCAAAAAAGGTAAACATGATGTTAACTCAAATCTACCTTAAGTTCTTAAAGATTTTCGAGAATTTATAGAGAGTAGACTTTAGATGAAGTCTACTGACAAAAGTATACTTCTCTTGAAGTCTGCAAGTCAACGCAGAAATGAATTTTGCAATTGACCAAATTTTTGGGTTACAAAAATAGACTTCTCTAGAAGTATGCACGCTTTTCTTTGATGACAAAAAAATAATTTTGCGGACTTCTAGAGAAGTCTACTTAAATTTGGGTTAGGTTTGCAAATGACCAGCAGTTTGACTTTTTTAGTAGACTTCACATGATTTAAGTAGACTTCTTTTGATGTCTGCATACGTCATCTGAAGTCTACTTTTTTCTAAGGGGGTTAGTTTTGCAATTGACCAAAAATAGCAAATATTGACCAAAATATTAGTAGACTTCACGTGATAAGTAGACTTCACAAGTAGACTTTAAGTGAAAATTAGACTTCAGAAGTAGACCTCAAAAGAAGCCTACAACTCTCTCAGACTTCACCGGAAGTCTACTTTTAAAAATTAAAATGTTCATTATTCATAGTAGACTTCCTGAGCATACTTCATAATAAAAGTCAAACTTAGCCAACTCCAGAGTATACTTCAAGGGAAATCTGCTAAAATATGTACTTTTTTGGGAATTCGAGTAGACTTCCCTAGAAGTCTACTCCATAGTAGTAGACTTCATAAGTCTACTCAAAAAGTCAACATTTGGTCAAATGCAAAAATAATCTAAAGAAATCTACTCATACTAAAGTAGAATTTGTTTGCATTCTGCCTTTTCTCAGAGGAGACTTTAAAGAGAAGTCTACTTTTTAAACGCAGACTTCATTCATAGACTTCCAAAGAAGTCTACTTTGTCCATTTTGTAAAAATGAATTTAAACCATGTTTTTTTTGTATTTTTCTTATGCTTGTTTGATACTTTTGTTGATTTAAACGAGTCTTATTTGGTTATATATTATATTTAATTTTGTGTAAATTTTACGAATAATATAGGTAGTTAGCTCATTCTAAGTAGACCTCAAATGAAGTTCACGAAATCTACTGGTGAAGTCTGCTAGTTATATAGTAGACTTCATATGGAGTCTTTTTTTTATTAATAAACTATATGTCTAGCTTTTTATCTATTATCAATGTGATTTATATATATTTATTTTTAGGTAATGGTTTAGTTAGCTTTTGTTTGTGGATAATGGATTATGATCAAACCATGATCTAAGAGTATGTGACAAGATATGTTATTGTGTTTTATTTATTATGCTTTTCAAGGCTATGTACTTTAAAATATTTACTCTTGTAATGACACAATCCATTGCCTAAGTTACATTACCTTAGTCACTCTTGCAATGACACAATTCTGCTATTTACTAACGCATACTTCACAAAATGTGAGTAGACTTCACATGAAGTCTACTCAAATACTAAGTAGACTTCAAGTGAAGTGTACTTATATATTGAGTAAACTTCACGTACGCTGACTTCACATAATGTGAGTAAATACTAAGTATACTTTCTTTGAAGTCTACTTATATACTGAGTAGACTTCACGTTAGTAGAATTAGTGTCAGTAGACTTATATACTAAATGTGAGAAAACTTCATTAAAAGGCTACTACTCAAATACTGAGTCTACTTATATACTGAGTAGACTTCAAGTGAAGTCTACTTAAAAACTGAGTAGACCTCATGTAAAGTTAACTTATATATTAAGCAGACTTCAAACGAATCCTTGAGATTTCAAAACTTCTATTTCAACATTTTCCTAAGTCAGTTTGATGATTCTCGACATGACAAAATCCTTAAGATGGTTTAGCTTGTCATTTGATGTTTTTTGCTCTACCATCTAAGAACGAATTCTTTGTGTTGTTTGTTTTAACTTATTTTTTGTAATCTTTAGGGCTCATAAAAAGACTAACAATTAATATTATTGAAGTATATTACAAAGATATAATATGAAAAAATTAGATGTCCTATAAAAGTAGTTAGCATTTGAGTTATATAAAAAAAGAGCACTAGCTATCTGTGCCAAACAACAAAAACGATAACATTTAAAAAATGCATAGGTGAATTTTGCAATTGATCAAGTTTTTGGGTTACAAGAATAGATTTCTCTAGAAGTTTGCACCCTTTTCTTTAATTACATAAAAAACAGTAGACTTCACGTGAGAAGTAGACTTCACATGAGAAGTAGACTTCACAAGCAGACTTCACGTGATAAGTAGACTTCAGAGGTAGATTTCAACAGAAGTCTACACCTCTCACAAATTTCACATGAAGTTTCCATTAAAACTTGCAACAGAAATAAGAAAAAAAAACTGAAACAAAATCAAACAAAGCTAAAATATAAAGCAAAACAACATAGCAAATAAAATCATTAACTAACCTCAAAACAAAAAATTCCAACAACAAAGATGAACTTTCCACTGAGATTCGTAAAAAAACTTAGTAGACATCAAGTGATAAATAGACTTCACAAACAGACTTCACGTGAAAAAGTAGACTTCAGAGGTATACTTTAACAGAAGTCTACGACTCTCACAGATTTCACATGAAGTTTTCACTAAAACCTACAACAAAAAATAACAAAAAAAGAATCTGCAACAGAAAATAAGGAAAAATCTGCAAACAAAGAGAAAACCAATAAAATTCTCAAAACGCAATAACAATCACAAGTTTAGAAAGATAAACCGTCAGATCTGGATAATTGTTAGTCAGATTTAGAAGATTATTGGTCAGATCTAGAAGATTGTTGCTCAGATGTAGAAAATTGTTGCTCAGATCTAGAAGGCGATGGCCAAAGATTCACCGAAAAAACCTGCAAAAAATAAAAAAAAATGAGAAGAAGATACCCGAAGAAGATGAAGAATAGAGGTAACGAAAATGGAGAATTGAGGAGATATTCACTGGAGAGGAAAATGTTGATGGCCGCCACCGCTAGAGATGAAGGTGAGAGCCGCCACCACAAATGGAGATGAGAGGAGAAAAAAGTCATGATGGAGAAGAGAGAAAGTGGCTAGATTTTTCTCTCTACTAGTAAAAATACCCTTTTATAGTTAGGTTTTAAAAATTTAAACCAATTGGTTTACTTTCATAGTAGACTTCAGGTGATGTCTACTATGAAGGTAGACTTCTCTTGAAGTCTACTATAAAAGTAGACTTCACATGATGTTTACTTTGGAAGTTGACTTCTTATGAAGTCTACTCCATACCCTAAACCTTAAACCCTAAGTTTTTGATCTTTGTTGGTCTTATTTTACCAAATTTTTGTGATATTTTATTTCTTACACTTTATAATTGTTTATCTTAAGATTATCTAACCAAAAGTTTAATCATATAATAATTATTTATTTCTTCAAATTCTAAATAATAATTAATGTTAAGAAGTAACTACTCTTGATGTCTACTTTGAAAGTAGACGTTACTTGAAGTCTGCTTAGTAGACTTCACGTGAAATCTGCTTAGTAGACTTCACGTGAAGTCTACTCTATATCCTAAACCCTAAACCTTAAGACGCAAAGCAAATATTTCTATATAATACGTCAAGATCAAAATAAAAACATATATCAAAGATTAAACATTCTTAATCTACTCAAACTTTCAATCTTTTATTAAAATTTACATTTTAAAATCTCAAATTACAAATCCACATGATTACCAACATATCTTGTTAAAACTCTAAACCATAAACTCATAGTTTGTACGTGAACAATATGGTTTGATCTATGTTGGTTTTATATTACTAAGTTTTGGTGATCTATTTTTTTTACACTTCATAATTTTTTATCTTAAGGTTATTTAATCAAATATTTAATCATTTAATAATTATTTATTTTTTAATTTTAAACTATAAAAATAATTAAGGAGTAAACTTCTCTTGAAATCTACTTTTATAGTAGACTTATCTTGATGTCTATTTTGAAAGTAGACTTAAAAAGAAATCTACATTCCAAGTAAATTTCAAAAGAAGTCTACTTTTTACCCAGAGTGTATATATGTAATTGCGCATCCGTTTTTTTGTTTAGTCATAGAGGGCAAACACTAGCGTGATAAATTAGTTTTGCAATAAATTTTAAAAAATTAGTTTTTGCATTTGATTTAAAATTTTGGTTTATATTTACCATTACTCTATCCAAATAAGAGTCAAAAAATAAACTTAGAACTTGATTGGATCTATTTTAGTTCTCTACATAAATAGTTGCTCTCGGGAGCAATAAAAGCAATTTCCATCAAATATTGAAAAATGAAAATTGTTGGTTTACACCGGCTGATATATCATACTGAAATTTCAACAAAATATATAAATGGAGAAAAAGTGAACTAAGTTGCATTGACATTTTATAAAATAGGGTTAGATATTGGTTCACTCTATGGAATAGATATTGGAAAAATGGCACATATCTATATCAATTTTGGAGGTCGTTACTATTGTATTCGACTTAAACAACAACAAAGAATAGAATTGAACAAAGATAATGTGATCTGCTCTGATAAAATTTCAATAATACTACATCGTTTAATAGACTTAATCAAATACATCATTCAATAATTTTGCTTTATGAGTTAAAAATTAGCTAATAATGTTTTCAAAATAGTTCACGGACCCGGATCAAGTTTTATTTAGGGATATGTAGTTGAGATCTAATTTATTTGGGTTATATTAAAAAAGGATTCGAATGATGTTACTGAACTTTATATAATTGCCAAGTTCATCATCATCTAACTAATGATTTTGATGTTATAGATTTAATATCTTCTTTACTACCAAAGATAGATTATAAAATGTTTTAGTAAATGAGTTTAAGTTATGGATAATCACGTTAATTCAATTGTTGAAAAAAAACATTTTAGTTATTCATTATACAAAAAAATACCAGCAGAGATAAACGGATCAATGACTATAATACTCTCTTCTCAATAACATTTGACTACAATACTCTCTGTTATACATGAGGATTTACCTGATTCACTTTGCAGTGAAAAATTGAGTATATTTACTAAAATAGACATCGATTATACATGACCCAATTCAGGATATCCACCCGAACCCAGATCCAAAAAAAACAAATTGGATCTTGCACAATAACCGAATAGAAACCAAAATTAACTTAAATTAAACCGAATTCCCGGATTCCACATTAAACCATAATTTTCTCTTCATCTTCGTTCATTCTCATTCACATTAAACCCTAATATTTCCAGTTATCCCTTTTCTCCTTATTTCGCCGCCGAACATATCATCCCATCGCTTCCTTGTTTTTGTTTTCATTTCCGGTTTCTTTCGCCTGCTTTTGCCTCATTTCCTTTTGCCTTTAGACTTCAGAAAAATGCCTTGCAGGAAACATTTCGCACGACGATTCAGGGGAGGCGGCGGAGGATGTAACCCTCCAGTTCGTCTAGATCATGAAGGAGTTGAAGAGGAATTCGAGGGAGAGGAGAACAATAGCGGTGAAGATAATATTCGAAGAGATGAGCAACAGGAGAATTTTAGAGGTGAAGATGATAATGTAGAAGATGAGGAATACGAGAATGAAGGAGGTGAAGATGATAATGTAGGAGATGAGCAGCACGAGAATGAAGGAGTTGAAGAGGAAAATGTAGTCGAGGGAGAGGAGAATAATAGCGGTGAAGATAATAATCGAGGAGATGAGGGACCATCGAATTTTGGAGGTGAAGATGATAATGTAGGAGATGAGGTTAGAGAAGAGGAGACTGAAGCAGAAGATGATACTGTAAGTGATTCACATTATTTTTGCAAAATGTATTTTTGAAAATGGATNTTATTTTTGAAAATGGTTTGAAACTGTGATATAATTGTTGGATTAATTTGCGATATCCGTATTGTTCGGTGGTTGAGAGAGAATTGAGACGACAGAATTGTTGGATTTTTATTACGTTATGTTTTGCGATATCCCTATTGTTTGGTTGAGACAAAATAGTTTGGTATTGATGTTGTTTTGATTTTTGTTGAGTCCAAGGTATCAGGAGTTATGGCTCCAGACATGTATTTGCCAACAACGGAGTGGACGAAGCCAATCAGAATTGCAACAAGGTGCTACGTTGCAAAGGCAGTTGAGACAATGGAGGCCGTTTTGGATATCTTCGAGAAGCAGTGGTTCTACGACCATCCTCAATTCTGCC
>OVBA01004040.1:0-25144 GCA_900406435.1 Lepidium aucheri
AATTATAAATAAACAAAATTAAATATTATAAACTATTTTTTCTGACGGTAAATAAGATAAATGTACAAAATTAATAACTGTCAAACAAATTATAAAAGTTTAATATATTTGATATATAACTAAACTCAAAAAATTTCCTGACATAAATATTTATCTTTAANAATATATTAACTATATCGCAATTTTTTTGTTATACGCTATTTCATAACAATACCAAACCCCGCCCGAAGGGCGGATCACCAACTAATTTATTAATAAAGGAGTTTACAAACCAACTAAACGTGGGAACGAGGTCCCGTTAGAATCGTCAACATCAAATCTACTAATGCATTATTATGCTTCACGGTTGAAGGTGGGTTTTGCCCCTCAGTCTATAGTTATAATTAAGTTTGAACCACAAAAAGAAATATCTATTTAAAACCAAAAAAATAAAACCTTAAAATTTTAGGAAATACTCAAGATTTAAATGTTGTCAAGAATAAAGGAAGGTTCGAAACTATAAATATAGGATCATTATAAGAGAGATGACACATTTTTGACGGAGAAGAAATCTGAAACTACACAAGAAAGACTTAACAATGTGGACTTTCAGCCTAGACAATTAGAAGAACTTTTTTTAATAGACTTTTGCTGTATTGATTTTACATACATATTCAATAAACAAATGATTCAACCCGTTAATCTAACAAATTTTTATTGTGCTCACTCCAATTATAACATTCACGATTCACCATTTAAATCAGACATATCTAAAGCATTTAATCAGTTGTTAACTTTTTATGGTTTAATACATCAAAGAGTTATTTATTTAATTGATTACTTGGGAAGCGTAGTAAGCAGTCAATGGTAAAACAAATTTCCCGATGCAAATTATTTACCTTACATAATTTAAATTAAAAAATTAAAATAATAATAACTTCAGGAAAAATGAAAAATAAATGTCAGAAGTGGGGTTTGAACCCACGCCCTCGTAAGAGGACCAGAACTTAAGTCTGGCGCCTTAGACCACTCGGCCATCCTGACTTTGACGTTCTAATGACGCACTATCAATATATATTTATACCTTATGTCTTTATCTGGTCATAAGTCTCTTCCTTCTTGTCTTTGGTAATAACAATTTTTATTACAAAGTTCATATGCTTTCATATATTAAATCAATGGAAAAATGTTGAGTTTTTGGATGGCAGAATACATAAATAAAAAGCATTCAATTATACACAAGGAAATCGATATATTAAGTCAAAAATACATATATTGTAGACCAAGAGAATGATTACAACAACAACAAACCCACAACAAAACAAAACAAAAAAAGCAAAGTTGTTGAGTAAAATTCGAGATGAGTTCTAACACTTATCTTTCAGATTTACTAATTCACAACACAACCCACATTTTTAAAAACCAGAGCATTCTCACGAATAAACCCACAGAAAAGAAAAACTCTAATCCTTCTTCTTTTGCTTTAAAGGTCCCCTTGGAATTTTGCTTAGTACCTTTTCATCCAACACAGCGTATTGCTTCTTCAACTCAGCCATTGCTTTCTCACCGTATGGGTCTATTTTGTCTTCATACTTGTCGTAAATAAGCGGAACAGTGAAGAGTAGAACCAGAGCTGGATTAATCGAAAACCATATCCATTCATCAGCATTGTTGTTATAAGAAACTAGCAATGGTAAATTCAGTTGTTACCTATGTAAGCCAATGTCATGAAACTACAGCATCCGCCTAAGATTGAGAGAACCCACAATCCCACGATAGCCTAATTCAATCAAACAGTACAATTATAGTCAATTTTTAGAATATGAGGAATAGAGAGAGGAGTAGTAGTCCTGCACAATTTTAACTTACAGAGAGGAATTTCTTGAGATCCCTTCCAGATGCAATCTCATGAAGAGAAGAGAACCCACGGTTGATTTCGATTCTTAGCCCTGAAACAAGCTGAAGAAGTGGTTCTTCAGGGATATGAATTTCAGGAATCTTTGGTGGTGACCTGAGAAGAGAATGAATGGTGTCAAACATAAGCTTGATCTTAGATGTGAAGCAAGCAAAGACACTTTCATAGGATAAATCAAAACTTACTTGTGGATAAACATGGTTGCATTAGACCATAGAAACAACACAGCAAGAGCAACAATCATAACGTGACATAGTAAAGTGAGAAGATGATACTCCAGTAATTCAAAGAGCACCCAAGCTACTGTAGCACCACCCAATACACCACCTGATACCTTCTTGTTCTTCCACATAAATATATCAGCAGCTGCAATGGATTAGATCACTTTCCAGATTAAGGTTTTACAAATCAAATATGCACAACATCAAAACTATCAGAAACTCAGATGATCATTAACACAGTTCCAAAAAAAAATATGATAATTCCAATTTATCAATTCCCTCAGTAATCAGAGTAAAAACCTATGCAGATTCAAAAATATTTACATCATTGAATACGCCACCTTCTCAACCTCACAGAAAACTACCGATCCCTAAAACGAAGCATCAAGCCATTCCAGCAAAAAAACTGAAGAAAACGAAAACGAAATGAGAAACGTACGTTTTCCGCCACCAAGAACTTTATGTACAGGCCTCTCCCTGCCGAACAAACGATAAACCTTCGACTTCAGAGATTTTGGAGATGACGATATCTTCTCCTTCTCATCATCCGACGATGACGACGACGAATCATCTTTGTGATGGATCTTCTCCGATATTTTGTCCATCAACGATTCCCTCTCGACAACCTCCACCGCTGAATCCGATTGAAGCACAGGATCCTCGTTCCTATAATCATCCGTCATTGTTTCCGATCGATTGATATAGAGCTTCCTATTGAATAGAAGAAGAACAATCAAATCAAAATAGTATTCCAACTTTCTTCGACCTCTCAGAGAAAGATCTCGAAGGAAGGCTAAAATAGAAGGACGTAATTTAAACTCAATCTGAGCCGTGGAAATAATAGTTTTGATCTGAGCCCTTAACTAGTCTAGAGCGATACTTTGGAAAAGATAAAAGGCATTGGGTTATATGACGGAAATTTGACGGCGTCATATTTTTTAAAATTTATGCCACGTGGCTTTAACAGTTCCGTCATTTGATGGAGTATTTAATTTTTTGGTTATTGTGTTGTGTTCAGGTAATCCCAACCATAAAAACGGAAATTTGAAACCCAAATCAAAATTGATCCAAATCAAATTTGACGAAATATTTGAATGGACTATAAATTTATATAACCAAATAACCAAAGTCCAAACCAAAATCGAATTGAAAATCGAATGACTACCTGAAATTTTCTTATTAAATTTAGGTTTTTTATATTTTTATTAAATCTTTCTAATTTTGGCTTTTTATATAAATTTAAATAAAAATATTGGAACCTGAATCCGAACTATATTTAAACTGAACCTGACCCAGAAATAAAAAACATTCGAATGAATTCTAAATTAATGTAACTAAAAATTCAAAATCCGAATAGACCCGACCAAACCCGAATGCCCTACGTTCAGTAGGGGTGTCAATTCTGGCTCTAGACCGCGGACTAAGCAAATCAACATTAAGCAAAATAAACTATGGTTCGTTCTTTCTTCTTTATTTACTATACTAGTTTATATGCCTTTTGTAAGTATTGTGTTTTGTTTTAAATTTGTATTTGCTTAAGAGCATGTGTAACCCTGGGTTTTTAACTAGATTTCTAATTTAAAAAATATTAAAAAAAAAAAAGAAGTAAGACAGAGAAAAAATTGGGGCTCTTGCATCTCTTATATAAGAGACGCATCTAAATTTTTTAAGATATCCTATGTACACGTGTAAAAATCTGATTGAACCAATTTTTTTAAAAAAATAAATTTTAAATAAAATGCTAAGTTTTTTTATAAAATATTAATATTTTGATAATAAGAACTCCAAATCAAAATACCATCCGTTGAAGATGGTCTAAGTGTTCGATGTGTATGACATGTTTTAAGTGCTCGATGTGTATTTAGCTATAGTGGTATATTCACAATATAACAACCATTATCGTTAATAATTGAAGAAAATTGATTAATGTCACCGTATAACCCTTAAACATGTGTCTATGAGCTCTAAAGATATACTATTAAATCCAAAACAAATAAACCTAAATTCACAATAACACCAATGAGACTTCTGATGATGTGTACTTGAAATAACGTAAGCATCTTATTTCTCTTGGTTTCTTTGGTTCGTTTAGACTCCTCGTATAGACGTTGGAGATTTGTGTATTTATTTAATTAGTATTTTGTTATTTAATATTATTAAAATATTTTATATGTTGATTCTGTAATGACTATGTCTTATTTTATTCTCACATTTTTTTCTTTGAATTTAGGACATGGAAGAAAATGATGAATATCATCATATAAATTTGGACACTAATGGTGAACCATCCCAAAGTGAAAAGGTTGATTCTTCACAAGCAAAAAGCAAAAAAAAAAAAAAAAAACTTGCATTCAGATGTTTGGAAAGATTTTACAATTAATGGAGATCCTGATCCTGAAGGTAAAGAAGAGATAAGATGCAACCATTGTGATCAGGTATATCACTACAATCTACACAAGAATGGAACTACAACTTTGACATATCATTTGTTAGTTTGTAAGATTAAGCCTAGAAATGGTAATATTGGTGACATGTTGGTCAATCATGAAGGAAAACTCAGAGCAAGAAGTTTGATCAAAATGTCTTCGTGAGCTAATAGCTATGGCCATTATTGATTTTGATCTTCCATCTTTTTTTGTTGAGAATGTGAGGGTAAGGAATGCTTTTAAATATGCTAATCCAGAAATCAAATTTTGGACTAGAAACACAGCAGCTGCAGATGTCTACAAGTTCTACGAGAAGGAAAAGCGGAAACTCAAGACGATATTGATAGAAATTCCAAGTAGAGTTTGTTTGACTACAAATCTTTGGCGAGCAACTACAATCGAAGGATATATATGTTTGAATGCTCATTACATTGATAATGACTGGAAGTTGAATAGTAAGGTACTCTCTTTTGTGCTTTTCCACCTCCACATACTGGTGTGCAATTATCGATGAAAACTATGGAATTGCTGAAAGAATGGGGATTAGAGAAAAAACTATTTTCTCTTACTATGGATAATGCAACTTCTAATGACAATATGCAAACCATTTTGGAGAGGCAGCTGCAAAAAGATTTATCGTGCAATGGAGAATTCTTTCATGTTAGGTGTTCAGCGCATATATTAAATCTAATTGTTCAGGATGGTTTAGCCGTGATTGGTGGTGCTTTGTAGAAAATAAGAGATACTATTAAGTATGTGAAGGCATCTGAAAGTCGAGAGAATATGTTTCAAAGTTGTGTTGAAACAATAGGACTTCATACAAAAGCTGGTTTGGCTCCGGATATCGCTACTTGGTGGAATTCGACTTGTGATATGCTTGATAGAGCCATCAAACATCAACATGCATTATGTCATCTCAATGACATAGATATTGGTTATAAGCATCTTCCATCTGAGGTAGAATGGAAAAGAGGAGAGTTGATCTGTGAGTTTTTAAAGCCTTTTCAAGAAATTACAAATCTGGTGTCTCGTTCAACATATCCTACATCAAACTTGTATTTTAAGCAAGTTTGGCAGACTGAGTCTTGGTTGCAATTTCATGAGAAATCTCAGGATGATGTTATCAGAGATATGTTATCAGAGATATGGTTAGAGTTATGAAAAGTAAATTTGAGATATATTGGAAAGAGTATAGTGATATTCTTGCTATAGGTCATGTTTTGGATCCAAGAATAAAATTTGCTCTTTTAGAGTATTGCTTTACAACTCTACATCCATTGACTTTCCAGCAAAAACTTGATCATGTGCGAGAGAATATGTACATGCTTTTCAATGCATATAAGAGTAATTCAGACTCTACATCAAATGCAAGTTCTTCAAACATTCACATAGAAACTTCTCATGAAAATGCTCCATAAAGATACAATGTAAGTGTTTTTCTACTTTAAAGTAATTTTATTAATGATTTGTTGTTTATCTTTCTTTAATTTTATTTACCTAAGTAGTTATTTTGAATTTAATTGATTGTTGCAGGATTATTATGCATACTACTCATAGAAAATTGGTGATCATGAAAAATCACATTTGGATGTATACTTAGACGAACCACCACTAAACATGCTCGAGTTTCCAAATTTAAGGTCCTAGATTATTGGAAAGAGAACTCAGTTCGTTTCAAAGAGTTGTCTTACATGGCATGTGATGTACTTAGTATTCCTATTACTATTATGGCATTTGGATCGTCGTTTAGCATAGAAAGTTATGTTCTAAACAAATATATAAATTGTCTACTCTCTTCGAATGTTCAAGCTTTGATTTGTGTACGTAACTGGTTACGTGGTTTTGAAGCCAATGGTAATTGACTTATTTACTTACATGTTTTCAGTTTATACTATAAATAATGACTGACTGATGATTACGTAGGTTTGAAGCAATTGACAATTATTTACTTTCTTACAACTTTATTATTATATAATAATTTACTTATTATTATATAAATGACGTTGATGATAATCTTTGGAGACTTGTGAAAATGCTCCACCATTTGAAAATTTTAATCTTTAGGTTTGTATTATACTTTAATAATCTATGTATATTTCTTTGTGTCTTGATTATATATTGGTATTATACTTTCACAATTTTATATCTTATTTCTTTTTAATGTTCTTACAGGTTTACAAAGGAATGATATCTTTTAAACATTTTATGTGGTTATAATAAATTGACAAAGAGTTTATCTTTCATTTATTACATTTGGCTTTTTACTTTATTAATAATATTTTACAATATATATGGTGAATTTTATATTTTTAAAAGTTATTTTTATCATTTATTTATTAATAAATAATTTTTAATATAAAATAATAAACATCTCTTAACTAAAAGAATCGCGGACAAACCTGCATAACCCGCGGTCTTAAATAGGGTGGGTTAAGGGTATTATATATTACGACCACGGGTTATGCGGGTTTATCTATTTAACCTGCAAAATAATTGAACCTGTGATGGGTGGGTTAAATAGGACGGTTTGATAAGATGAACAATCAAAACTCTGTCGTTTTGATTGTTCAAAACTTCCCTTTGCAGTTTCAAATTCTTCGTCTTCTAGAATATTGGAAAAGATTCATAGTGATCTTTGGGGACCTGCACCAATCATGTCTGGTCAGGGATTCCGTTATTATGTCATTTTCGTTGATGATTACTCTAAGTATTGTTGGTTCTATCCACTGAAACTCAAGTCTGATTTTTACTCTATATTTATATCATTTCAAGCAATGGTTGAAAATTAGTTTCAGC
Source organism: Lepidium aucheri (assembly GCA_900406435.1). Taxonomy (NCBI): domain Eukaryota; kingdom Viridiplantae; phylum Streptophyta; class Magnoliopsida; order Brassicales; family Brassicaceae; genus Lepidium; species Lepidium aucheri. The sequence goes on from OVBA01004040.1 coordinate 7,338, forward strand.
AGAAAATCAGTAAATTGCAGAGTGATGGTGGAGGTGAATATATCAGCTCACAACTCTTAAATCACCTGCAAAAATCTGGGATCCAACAATTGTTGTCATGTCCGCACACTTCCCAACAGAATGGCATTGCAGAAAGAAAACATAGACACCTAACAGAACTTGGATTATCTATGATATTTCAAAGTTGTGTACCACAAAAGTACTGGGTTGAAGCCTTCTTTACAGCCAATTATCTCATCAATCTGCTTCCCTCGTCAGTTAATAAGAAGAACAAAAGCCCACATGAAGTTGTCTTTGGTAAAACTCCAGATTACTCTGCATTAAAAGTGTTTGGGTGTGCTTGCTATCCAGTTCTGCGTGACTATGCAAAGAACAAATTTGATCCCAAGTCATTACAGTGTGTGTTCCTTGGATATAATAACAAATACAAAGGATATCATTGCTTATTACCTGCAACTGATCAAGTTTTCATAAACAGACACATTGTTTTTGATGAATATCAGTTCCCATTTGCCCAAGACCAAAAGCTTCAGTCACAATCATCTCTTACTCCTCTTATGAAGGCCTGGGAGTTAACAAATCAGTCTAGGCTCTCTGCAGAACAAAACTCTGTATCTTCAGCACACGACTCACCCAAAGCTCAAGTGCAAAATATTCTAGAACAAGACATCTATGTTTTACCATCCATTCAACCTCATATTAGTCAACTTTCTCCGTCAAAGTCCACTGTGGGTGAAGAAATGGGTTCTGGGTGTACGTCGAGCTTAGATCTCGTTACTATAGGCAACAGTCCATATTCTTCACCTCACAGGACGGATATTGATGGGCAACAACACTCACCCACATCTTCAGAAACCGAGCAACAACCCTCCTCTTTATCTCCTGAAAACGAAGAACAGATTTCAAATCATCCTATGATAACTAGAGCAAAGTCTGGTGTTTTTAAACCCAATCCTAAATACGCTTTACTTATTCAACATGTGCCACATTTAGAGCCTCGCTCAGTAGCTGATGTGCTACGTAATCCACATTGGACTGCAGCAATGACTGAAGAAATAGATAATTGTCGTGAAGCTCAAACATGGTCTCTTGTACCTGAAACATCAGATATGCATGTGTTAAGAAGTAAGTGGATATTTAGAACAAAGCTTATAGCAGATGGTACACTCGATAAATTAAGAGCAAGGCTGGTGGCTCAAGGTAACAATCAAGAAGAAGGGAAAGACTATTTAGAAACCTACAGTCCTATTGTAAGAACCGCCACAATCAGATCAGTGCTTCATGTTACCACCATTATGCAATGGGAAATTAAGCAAATGGATGTGAAGAACGCGTTTCTTCACGGGGAACTCACTGAGACTGTATATATGCGTCAACCAACTAGATTTATTGATCCAAAGAAGCCAAATCATGTCTGTCATCTGCACAAATCAATCTATGGATTGAAACAATCTCCTAGAGCCTGGTTCAATAAATTTACAACATACTTATTAGAATTTGGGTTTGTTTGCAGTACACCAGATCCTTCTCTATTTGTTTATATCAAAGGCAAAGATGTAATTTTGTTGCTGTTGTATGTAGATAACATGGTGCTCACTGGAAACAAATCAGAAAATCTAGAAAAGCTTCTAGGCGAGATGAAGACTCAATTCAGAATGAAAGATATGGGGAGATTGCACTACTTCTTAGGAATTCAAGCCAATTTTCATCATGGAAAAATATGCTTCAGACTTACTAGCCATTTCAGGGATGCAAGACTGTGCACCAATGCCTACTCCGTTGCCTCTCCAACCTGATCGAGTCCCTGCACAAGATAAACTATTTGAGAATCCGGCATATTTTCGTAGTCTAGCAGGCAAGTTACAGTATTTAACTTTGACAAGACCAGACATTCAATACTCCGTAAATTATGTTTGCCAGAAGATGCATGCTCCTACATGTTCAGATTTCTCTATGCTAAAGCGAATCATTCGCTACATCAAAGGAACACTGGATATGGGCATCTCATTTAGCTCAAACATAGACTGTACCTTGCGAGCTTACAGTGATATCGATTGGGGAAGTTGCAAGGTGACTCGCCGATCAACAGGCGGGTTCTGTACCTTCTTTGGGTCAAATATTATCTCCTGGTCCTCGAAGAAGCATCCAACAATTTCGAAGAGTTCCATGGAAGCAGAATACAGAACGCTGTCTGAAACCGCATCAGAAATCAAATGGCTAAGCTCTGTGTTAAAAGCAATTGGAGTGCCACTTCTTACCACACCAGAATTGTATTGTGACAATCTATCTTCAGTCTACTTAACTGCAATTCCAGCCTTCCATGGAAGATCAAAGCATTTCGACATGGACTTTCATTACGTCAGAGAAAAAGTAGCTTTAGGGACTCTATTGGTCAAGCACATTCCATCTCATTTGCAATTGGCAGACATATTCACGAAATCACTGCCAGCTTCAGTGTTCAATTCTCTGAGATTCAAACTTGGTGTAGATCGACCTCCGACACCAAGTTTGCGGGAGGGTGATAAGATGAACAATCAAAACTCTGTCGTTTTGATTAATGACCTGAACTCTCAGAATATAAAAGATGGACCAATAAAGCCCACATCTCACCAGAGTCAATTAAAGCCCACGGTCAAAGCTTCTCCTGCATCTTCACCTGCAAACGACAAAAACAGAGGAACGTTAGACAGCAAAAACGTGAATTCCGTACTGCAGATCAAAAACAGATTTGACGTTCTTGGATCGCTCACCACGTGTACAGGAACCTAGGGTTTAAGCAATCACATACTTTCAATATAAATAGCTTAGAGTCTTTGTAAAGAGAGCGACTTGAACAAATACATCAATGAAAAGCTTAAAACATTCTTCAGTAAAACTATAATCTTCACACGGTTAACCCGCATTGACATCCCATGAATCGTGAGTCAACTAAGCCACTAACTTGGTGACACGTGATATTATAAGAACCATTCTTTTGGGTGAGTCATGCACGATCGGTCTGCGTCAGATGACATTATCAAAATAAAAAAATTTATATCAAGGAAGTAGGAACCGTCTAAGAACAGTTCTAAAGTGAAGTGCACAAGTTAACAAGTGTTCCAAAGCGAAATGAACACTTTGACAGCGTTAGCTTAAGTTGATATATGGGCCCAATGGGCTATAAGATGACAAATCCTAGTTACACTCATACGTCCATTTAGTCCTGGACATTTCGAGTTTTGGTTTAGATTCGGTTCGGTTTTCTGGTCTATTAATTTAGGACCCAATCAGGTATTTTCACTTTTTGGGTTCAGTTCGGTTCGACTATACATCGAGTTCGGGTTCGGTTATTTATATATATAAATTCAAAAATAGTAAAAAATTGATAGAAATAAATCTAAAAAAGCCTAAATTTAACAAAAGTTAATCGGGTACATCGGTTCTTGATTCGGTTCCGGTTCGGGTTTGGGTCCGGTTTTTCGGATACATAACTTTAGGACCCATTCGGATATTTTATCGGGTTCGGTTCGGATTTTTCGGGTCGGTTTCGGTTCGGGTTTTGGATATCGGGTTTTATGCCGAAGGCTACGTCCACGAAAGAGAGGGTGATTCGATTTAAAACCAGAACATGACCGTAAACCGGTTTATAACCGACATTAATTGAATTCTCGATTTGAGGCTACTAACGAGGACAAAAATTTTACCTTCAACTTTGAAAAAAATGATGGCCAGTAGCTTGAATTGATTTGCTCAGCTTTCTTCTTTTAGTTTCAGTTGCAAATAAAATATGGGCCGAGAAAACTGATGGCCCATATAATAGAATTCGAAATCAGGCTCAATAAGTGCTTTACGCAGTGTTTATATCTTTTTGTTTCTCGTTTTAGAAAGATGACTAAACTTCACTCTGAACCAAATGTAGTCAAATGGATTACATCAATGAAAAATATTGAACTCTCTTTTTATGTTTTTCTTCACAAGCTCTAGCTGTAATTTTTTATTTTTTGACAGTGACTCCTAGATGAAATAGTTACAACTTGGTATTTGTGATACGCAAAAGGGAAAAAAATGATATGATAATGAACATGAACGTTGATTATACATATATACCGATAAAATTGGATACTTTCAATCATGAACAAATAATCATGAGAAAAAAATACCTTTAGAAGTGTTCTTTGTGGAATTCGAACCTTGAACGTCCCGTCTGGTTAAATTCATGGCAGAGTTTTGAAAGTTCATTTCCCAAACTCGGTACTCCACAATAAAACACTCCTGTTTAACAAAAAGAAAACAAAAACATTCTTCACACAAGGCAAATACGGACCATTATGAATAATTAACTCTCTAAATAGACTGATTTGATTTTGTTTATACCAATTCTTGCGTTCCTATGTCTGGTGCTAATCTTTGATAAAACCTTCGTCCATTTTGGTCTCCCAAAATGTGTCCGTGCCTGAAACCAAATTTTGTATACAAGATAAGAAAGTGAATATTGTTGTGTAAGATATTAGTAATCGTTAATGATCATTGCCTTGGTTCCAGAAAATATGTCGACGCCATTTTTGGCGTGGTTCAGCGTTTGGATCATGGTAAGAAGAGTTGATTGAGTATCTCCTCCTTCATACACACTAGTCAAGTAGTTGTGCATCTCAATGATACCCTTACAAGTCAAAAAAATTGTGAGTAATTAACTTGAAAATATACAAGTTTTTGACCTTAAGGTCTTGATTGTTACCGATGCTTAAGTAAAAAATGTTGTACTAAATGCAAACGAAAAACAAACAATAGAAGCATGAGATAAATTAGTGTAGCTAACCTTTTTATCTGAATCTGCAATTTCGTTCATAATTTCTCTGAACCAATCGAAAGAACCTTGTTCTCGAGTTACCCAGTAAAAGTAAGCTTTTCTGGTCATCAAAGTCCTCTGTTGATTTGAAGGAATCCTATTCCCAGCTTCCAAGTTTAAGGCACTGGAACTGTGATCCGATGAAATGTTGCTGTTACTACAGCTACCTGAGACGCACTCCTGAAAATATAACAAAACTCAAAAAGAAGTTAGTTTAGGTTCTGTTTAATACTTAAGAAGAGTACTTTAAACTTAATACTCACAGATTGTTCCTGTTGCTTAATAATGTTGTTGAGTAGATCTCTCAGAACGCTAATGAAAGGTGTTGCGCCGATTCCAAGGCCAATGAGTAATAACACATCATACTTCCCATGATCTTGCGCTGGAGCGCCATACGGTCCATCTATCAACAACTCCGGCAAACTAAATTACAAGAGAGATTAATATCTAATTCACAAATGTGGCATTGAATGCAAATTAAATAATATGTAGAATTTCAAATGCTTTTAGTGCACCTTGTTATGTTTGGACCATCTGCTCTCAAAAGTCCGCTTTTTCCAGCTTCAGGGGTTTGACATACCAATGAGAATGCCCTCTTAATCCCTTCAGTCCAATCACCAAGCTGGCGAATGTGAATGCTGAGAAAATCATCTCCAGGGAAAGAAGTAATAGAAAATGGATGCCTGGAGATGTGAGCTTTGAATTACACTTTTTGGTGTCAAAGATCATAATTTCTATATGCTCTTACATTGCAAGAAGCTTGTGTTGGTTCACACATAAAAGACTTACCACTCAAATTTTGATACTGCAGGACACTGAACAAATATATATTGTCCGCTCTTGTAATCAAATGACGCAGGCTTTGACATGTGTAGCACAAAAACGTTTCCAGGATAAATTACAACCTGCAACATGAGTTGGAATATAAGAAGACTATTTATTAGTTTGATGCGGCATGATAACAAAGAAAAATAACAAAATTATTGATCCTCTGCTTCTATTCAAAAAATGAGACTTTACCTTGCAGATTTCGACGGTGTAAAGTCTGGAACGAAAGAATCTAAGGATCTTTTCCCCAGAATAGAGTACTACCGGCACAGCAAGATACATCCATGTCTGCAGAAGGCAGCATCTGTTATTATTAATCGTGCCAATTACTTAAGAACAAACAAATTACAAATGGTGAAGAGTTTATGGAATTTACAGTTTTGCGGTACCATCTATGCTCGAGATAGATATAAATGCCGTGGATGACTAAAAGGACATAAACAGCTAGGAGTAAGTGATGTGAATACCAGAAGGCATTATATCCGGTTAGTTTGTCAAATGGCTTTGGCAACTTAGTAAGGTTACGCCTGCATCTTCGACTGGCTAATGTGAAAGCAATTACCATGAAAGTAACCATTATGATTCCGGTAATTCCCACAGGACTGTTAACAAAATCAAAGTATGTGGGTCTGGTCACACCAAAATACTGACTCAAGTATCTTTTGTAATCACCCTCTGTAGATGCTAGAATCTTAGGGAAATCACAAGCCAGGTGGCTGAATGTATGGAGAAGCATTGCAATAAAGATTGCTAAAGAGATAGTCTGCAATAACCAAAAACAGGAAAGTAAGTTTCAGGTGAAGCATAGTCTCATATTTGTGACAGGAGAAAATGGTTTTAATTAACCTTGTGGAAATTGATAGAGTCATCGAAAGGCATTGAGTAGGACATAGCGGTAGATCTGAGATAGGTAATGGTATTTCTGCAGACCGGCAAAAGGATAAGAGCCATGTTAAATTTCAGTGTCTCAGCAGCACCTTTTGCCGTGATAAGGCAGTAACCCATCACATGGAATGCGTCTTTGCGTTTGTATTGAATGCATTTCCACATAAACAACCCGGCCATGATCATTAACCACAATGTCAAAACCCAACATCTTTTCCAATTGTCTTGCAAAGAGTAAAGCAAGTTTCTGCCTATTTTCCATCTTGTATCCTTTAGGATTTGGCTTAAGGCTCGGCTTGTCTGACTGAACGGTTGGCTGTAACTATGAGATGTGTCCTTCTGTAGTAGTAGCATCTCTAGTTCCTTTAACTTCATCATTTCAATTCCATAAAAAAGACATCATATTAATTAGAATGTTGAAGAGAGTCCCTTGGTCTGATACTATTAAGTGTTCAGATATTATTCTACTATCTCTCAGACAATATTTGTTACCATCACTCTTAAATGTTCTAAATCCTAATCATTCACTGAAACGCAACTATACCAGTATAGAATAGTTTTGAGAACTAGTTAAAGCTCTATTTGTAACCTACACTTGTTTATCTTCATCAAGTTTTTATTCTATTAATTCCATACAAAAATCAAACTTGCATAGCTTTAGGCTTTAGTCTCATTGGTTCTTGACTGAGTCAAGTCAGATATCCCTATCAGAGAAGTTGAAAGGTAAACATCATTAATTACTAAGGTCAAACAGACAAAGAACCCTTCTTCTGTCTCTCATTAACAAGGACTGGTTCTCCACACTATATCATTAATTTTGTGGTCTAATATTTAAGCCTGCTTTTGTGTTATATTTAACTTTTCACAATATGGAAGATAAAAAAGGTCATGAAAATACCTCTATGAACTGAGAGTGGAGCCCAGCCGGGGCCAATTCTTCCATAATCAATGCTGCATATTCCTCTGCTCGTTCTCTCAACCTTGATAGGTTCTTTGCCGATGCACTTAGTATAATAATCTACAGATTGTCAAAATCAAAAGGAAAATCATACAAAATATGTTAATGCCAAAGAGAAGCTTATACTAGAAAGATTCAACGTGAACTTAGTGGTTATACAAATAAGGATATCTTTGTTTGGTAGTTAGATTCTCTCTTTAAATTAAGAAAGCTGCTACAAGGTCAAATAAATTTTATGCAGAAAAAAATTCAATTCAAGTTTTCTATTCTTGCAGTGGTTAGAAAGGGAGACATGGGAAAAAATAATATCAAAACCAACTTAGCCAACCAAAACAAATAACATTTAGCTCTAAAAATTCATCAAGAGGGATACAGAATAATGATATTACAATATATATATAACCGAAAGGAAAGATAATGGGACTCATGTTAAATAATTTACTAATTTAATCCTGCAACTGCAAGTTTTGCTTACGCTTGAACGCTTTTACGTAGTCAACGATTTAATGCTGATTAGAATACTAAAATGATAAAATATGGAACTTAAGTCACCTCTTTTACTTCGTTCTCTGTGATTCTACCATCACCATTTTTCACCCTGCAAATATTATAACGTGAAAAATGAATCAAGAAAGCTTAAACTCATGTTGAAGAAGAAGTAAACTAATCAGTATGTTTTAACATATGAAGATTGATGATGAAAATACATGTTAAAGAAGATTTTTTGCCGAGAATCGAAGCTTTCGTCTGTAATTAAGGACCAAAACTCGTATAGTTCATGAAGATCGATCTTGTCAACCATTATTCTTCTTCTCCTACACAATGCGTCGAACAAGTCCTCTGCAAACTCTTTCGAATTTTCATTTCTATTTCCTTTTTCTAGACAAAGCACAGCAATAGCAAATTATCAAGCCAGTACTTAGAATTTGACAATCTCTATCAATTGAAAAAATAAACATGAAATCAATTTCAAACCTATGCAATGAGCAAAATCACTTCGGGAAAGATAACCATCTTTGGAAAGATTAGCAAAATTGTTTTGAACCTCATTCCATCCAGCGATTCTGTTTTCTTTGTTGCTGATGAACTTCAAACCCTGTATCGCTCTCTGCGTGCAGGAACAATTCCGATGAGGCTTGGTTAATCGTTGGGATTTGGATTGACGGAGAGTAATAGCCGGCTCAGTAATTTCACCACGAGTTGCAACCACGGTATCCGGTGCAGATCGAAACGAGTAGTTGACGCAATCTCGTGGTGAAATCCTCTGACGATTCGGTCTCAAATCTCCCGAGAAATGTCTTGGGTTGGGCATAACCTGGCGCTCCGATGACGCGCTCGACTCTATGCTACGAGACATCGAACCAGAATCAGAAGCTGAGCAAGAGGTGATCTCTAAATCAGTGCCGGTAACGGAGTCTATGTTTATTATCACGCCGCTTGGGAATTCGTCTGTTAATTCCACAAGCTCATCGCCAGAGGAAGTTGAGTAAGTCGCCGGCAACGATGGAAAACTTTGAGTGAATTCTATGCCGGAAGCCAAATCGGAGCTCCGGCGATCGTCGTGAGTCTCGTGGGAAAATGACATTGACATTTCAAAATCTGTTGGAGGAAAGGAGACGCGAGGGAAAGATAAAGAGAAAGAGTGAATAAATACAATTTTTGAATTTGTTAATGTAACTTTGTCTTCTGTGTGAACTAAAGGAACGCTGAACGAAATTACGAAATGAGATAATTATTTTGATTTCTAAAAATAGCAATAGCAAGAATTTATTTTTATTTTTTATGTGTATATAATTAATTCAAAATGCATAATTTAATGCAAAAAATAATCAGCTATATTTTGATTTTGGTAAACGCTCTATTTCAACGAAGAAAGATATAGATGAAAATGTTAGCTATACGTCTATAATTATTTATTTATTTTGTTACATGATCAAATAATAATAATAATTTAATCTTATGCTATTAGTATTACATATTTAGATTCGTTAATCCACCATAAAATGAAGAATCTAATTATTTAAAACATGTAGAACAATTCTAATTTGGATTGTTATCATGTTGAACAATTCTAAATGTCATACATGGAAGATTTTGTGGTAAGCAAATTTATAATAAACAGTAAAAATTATTTTTCTGATTTAAAATTCATACCTATTGTAAAAAATAAAATAATTTATGTTAGTTTCAAAACTACAAGCTACTATATCTCCAAGGAAAATTACACTAACCCACCAAATAAAACTTCAAAATTGACAAAATAACAAAGAAAAAAAATAGTTTGTTTACTGACCATTCTCATTCTATCCTTATAACACATTGTTAACAATTTGATTATCACATTATTATTCCTGTTGTATATTTATCTAAACATTTGTAAGATTATATTAATACTTTTCATTGTAAATTATGAGAACCCCTCTAATTCATTCTAATTCTCTACATTATTTACATATATCGAACTTGTTATACGTACTACCAAAACATTATATGTACAAACAAAACATTATATTACTAAGTTACTAGAGGTAAAAGAGTAAACCAAAGTCAGATTCTGATCTAGGTTTTGTAATTGTCATTTTCTTAATTCCATATTTATTTTTTGTCATCTCACAAATTCATCCTATCTACAAACACATAAATCATATTTTTCTAGCTCTCTCGGTTATTTTGTCAAATATATATATATTTTTTAGGACAAATGACAATTATCAGTATAATCTTTTTGGAAAACACAATGATAAAATGTTTTCAAATATAAAAAAATCCTAAAACGGTATTGGAACGAATGGATACAACTAGTGGTTTAAACTAGGCCTAGGCATAATAACCAGAACTAAAATATCGATCAAACTAACCCAAAATACAAGAAATCTAACCAAACCAGAACTGATTAAATAACCAAACGGTTCCTAAATTTAAGAACCAAAAGAAGTAGAACCGAATAGGTATGAAACTAAAAACCGAATAGTTACCCAAATAGCCGAAATACAATTGTAAATTTTTTTAAAAAATATTTATATAGAATTTGAAAATGTAAATATCCAAAATTGTAACTATAAATCCAAAATTTTTAGTCAGTTTGAATCACAGTTATTAGAAAAACTAAGATATTCAATTTTTATAATTAATTTATAGTTTTTCTGTGATGTTTAGGTACTCATTGGTTATCTTATTTTCAGAACCAAAAGAATCAGAACCGAAACCGAACTAAACCAAATTTTAATAAGTATCCAGTGGTTAACGCTTTTTTAGAACCGAAAACCAAAGAACTAAACCGAAGAACCGAATTTCCAAAACTAGTTTAGACATAGTGGTTGATTTTGATGTGACCTAATACTGAAAAAAAAAAACATGCAATGGTTGATTTTGGTGTACTCTTAATGGGAGGAATGCTAGTTGCATCAATTTAGTATTAATAACGGTTGGTCTCGAACCTGAAGAGATTAGGATTTCAAATATTCATGTTAACAAAAAAAAGCGCGTGGATGCAAAGCTCGATCATGGTTCATGGTTTTCTGTTTTCAATAGTTAAATTTATCTTTGAGATTCTCATTCCTTGGAATATTAGTAATAATCCGACGTTTTATATAAAATTTTAATACAAATTTAAATGAATTATTGTGCTTCTATATCATACAATTTGTGATAAAATTGTTATTAAAGTTATTTGTCACAAGTATATTGTGATGTTTTTGTTACCGATATATATTTGTGACACTTGTATTGTAATAATTTACAAATTGCCATAAATTCGTAACAATATCTTTATATTATTACAAAATATTTGTTATTGTGACGAAATATTACATAACAATATAGTTTTTTTTGTAGTTTTATCATTTTCTTAAATTATTTTTTTTAGTTTTATATATGTTTTTGTCAACAATTGAACTAGAAATATTCTATTTTTTTAACAACTAATAGTTTATGTTAAACTTTGGAGCCTAGAAGGTGATTTGATCTTATAAAGTTATTTTTACATTTTATATTTTGTAACACTCTTCTTAATCTTTTTTTTCACTTAAACATTAGATGTAAGAAGAGATATCCAAAATCTTGGACTCTCAATGAGGGTTTAGTACAAAAGAGTTATAGACCACTCGCCAATAAGCCTAGCCTAGTTAGAATCTGACTGCAAACAAAAAATTTGATCACAGTACAGAGCAATACGCAATTCATCATCAAACAAAGCTATCAACCAAGAAGGAAGGAAGACTCATTGTCACATATGATCTCCACTGATTGTCCTTGGTAACACTTTGAGCTACATAGGCAGCTCCTCTGTCTGATCCATGTTCCCCCAATTCCAGACTCCACCATTGAATCTTTTTCAATGATGCATTGAGACATGTACATATATTTTTATAAGATGGCCAAGATTTCGGTCTTACCAATGACTGAACAATATCAGCTGCCTAAGACACAAATATAACATTATCTAGATGGTGCTAGGATATGCTATTGATGGCTCGAAAAAAAGTTCTACACTTGAGGTTGAGGAGGTCTTCAATATGTGTAAAACACATTCTAGAATACAGCAAAGCCAGTCCTTTGGAATCTCTAAGGACTCCAGCTGCGTCTCCTCTCTTATGTATGCAGAGTTGCATTTGTACCAGTTCATTGGCGGAGGATTCCATTTCACGTACAGTGAACTACAACTCATGGTCCTCAGCATCTACTTCATAATCAGTTTTTTGTGCTACAAACCAATGATCTATATCTTCCAAGATCTTTGCAATTGATGTTGCCAAAAAAATTGTTCCTTGAAGAGAATGGAGTTCCTATTCTTCCATATGATCCACGGTACTGATTTTCGATTCGGAAAAGGTACTATGTTGTTGTTCTGCTGATTTATGACATACGAAGATTTGATATAAAGGATTGGGGTTCAAAACCTCTGTTTGGCGTTGAAATGTATGATTAGGCCCATGTCTGTCTGGTTATCGAGCATGTAAAAATAACATGGTTCATTGTTTCTTCAGTTGCTCCGCACATTTGATAGATTGTATCCACTTGTAATCCCCTGGACTTTAGTCTTTCCTGAACTAGGAGGCCTGAACTAGGAGGCAACAAGAGAGTGCTCTCCACATAAAATTTTGAATCTTTAGAGCAAATTTCACTTTCCACATTTGTGCTTTCAGTTCAGCTAGGGAGGGTAGCGAATATGCCTCTCTTATAAGCTGTTCTTTATTTGTTTCGAGTGCCAACTTATAACCTGTTTTGACAGATTATTCACCACTCGTTGTATGGCGCCAGATCCAATAATCTTCTTTATCTAGAACACGTTTTTTGCTCTTTATCATTTCTCTATCATTCTCAAAGAACGTCTCCTCCAATCTCTCCTCATTCCATACCATGAGATCTTTATCAATCAGGTCACTGAGTCTTAGATTAAGGTTGAAAAAATAATTCTTTCTCCAAGATGGTTTCGAAGTATGGTATAGGAGCCACAAATCCATCCACACCAATAAACTCTTTCCATTGTCTACCATTTTATCTATGCCCTTTTGTATTAAATCTCTTCCAAAAAGATGCTTTCCATCCAAAAGATGATCTAGTTCTAATCTTTGCCTTCATAAAATCCTTTTGTTTGAAATATCTTGATTTGAGCAGTTTTGCTAATGTGGATTCCGGGTTTTGACTGATTCTCCATGCTTGTTTCCCTAGCAAACCTTGGTTGAAACACTCAACATCTCTAAACCTCATACCACTTTGTTTTTTGGATACACACATCTTGACCCAACTTTTCTAATGTATCTTCTTCTTGTGTTCATAAGAGTTTCACCAAAAATTTGACATAACTGAGGTGATGGCTTTGCAAGTTGATTTTGGTAACTTGAAACACGACATGGCATGTATGGGCATTGATAAGGGCACAACTTTTACTAGAATCTCCTTTCTGCCTTGTTATAAGGATTTTGCAAACCATCCACTCATTCAATTCTTCAGTTTTTCTTGGATGTATTTGAGCATTTCTTTCTTTCAGCCACTAAAGCACTCCGGAAAACCAAGATAAGACCATGTACCACCTGTTTGTTCTATCCCTGTGATGTCTTTTATATTTCTCCAAACCACGAGAGATGATTTATTCCCAAGCGTGATAGCTAATTTGTCACAGTTCACTATTTGCCCTGAAACAGCTCAATATGAGTCAAGTACAAAGATGAAATGAAGCGCTCGTTGTTCTGTTGTCTTCATTAGGAATAAACTGTTGTCTGCGAACAGCATGTGGTGGATTTGCGGTCCTGTTATAGAGAAAGATATTCCAGTCTGTTGTTGGTGTATTGCAGCTCTCGAGATTAAATGAGACAATGCTTTAGAGCATCTCCAACGATGAAGATGCTATTTGGAAGTTTTGCACAATTAAATATTATTATTTTAACAAAAGTTTAGTTTTCTATATAAAAAAAGAATTATTCAATCAAATAAAATCATGTGGCTTGAGAATACCTATATGAGTCTCGTAAGACTTTTTTTTTTTGTTAACCTTACTCATTTTTTTTAGTACTAGTGGGATCGACAAAAGCCCGATCCATAGCCAAATAGTCTTCCTTCCCCTTGCATCTGGGAGGAATCGAACTCGAGTATCTGAGGAATGCTAAAGTGGTCTCTATCACTGGGCCACACGTTCTTGGCATGTCCTTAAGACTCTTAAATAAGAAATCCTGATTTTTCTCTTACCTACTTTTTTATTATTTAAAAAAAAAATTTAAATAAGAACCTCTAATAAGATTCTGCATTGGATGGTCTTAGTGCAAAGCATGAATAGAAAAGGAGAGAAGGAGTCTCCCTATCTGAAACCTCTTTCTGGTACAATGAAACCGAAAATTTGATCATTGATCAAGACACCATATGATATCGTGGTGACACAATACATTACCCACTGAATTCACTTGTTATCAAACCACAACGCCACTCTTCTTAATCTGAACTCTGATTCTCTTAAAACAGAAAGAAAAGAAAAAAACAAAAGAAAAAGCTTTCAGGACAGAGCTGTAAATTCTCATAAAATGTATCAACGGACAGTCACGTGCGACTGAGGAGTTGTCACGTGCGAGAAGAAGAAAGGGCCCACTTCTACGCTCTCGGGTTGTTGAAAATTACCGCCTTTATTATATAATTTCTAGGGTTTATGAAATTGGGGTCTCCTTACTTAACTCTCTGATTCTTCTCCGTCTTAAATACGAACCCAGAGACACCGGCGGTGACAAAAAAGTCGTCGGGTCTCTCTCAAATCGGCAGGCGATAAGTATTCCACGTTAAATTTGTGTGTGTGTGAGAACTAACTCAGAGAGAGAGAGAGAGATTAGGGTTTTTGGCTTGTTGCTACAATGGACGAAAATTTACTTGACGATATAATACGAAGGCTTTTGGAGACGAATAATGGGAGAAAAGTGAAGCTAGCACATCTGAGTGAGGCGGAGATACGGCAGCTTTGTTCTGCTTCGAAAGAGGTTTTTCTCAGTCAGCCTAATCTCCTCGAGCTTGAAGCTCCTATCAAGATTTGCGGTAAACATTTGTTGAGGTTTTAGAAATGTTTAATCTCTCAAGTTTTCTTCTCTACTGAAATAGGTTTTACTATCTTGTATTTGTTCTTGTGTTGTGGGTCTCTATAAAGCTTAGTACATTTGTTATTGGGGAAGCTTAACTCTGTTGCATAAGCTGAAACTGGAATAAGGAATATCACAAAGCTGTAGTTGATAGCTAAGAGTGTTGTTTAGTAGTTGCTGAATTTGGTGTATAAATAATACTTATCAATCTCTATGCTTACATCAGACCCTCTCTGCTACTATTCTAACTTTATGATTTTTTTATGTTGATGAGCAGGAGATGTTCATGGTCAGTTTCCAGACCTGTTGCGGTTGTTTGAGTATGGGGGCTATCCACCAGCTGCAAATTACTTGTTCCTCGGGGATTATGTTGATCGTGGTAAGCAGAGCATAGAGACGATATGCCTTCTTCTTGCCTACAAGATCAAATACAAGTTGAACTTCTTTCTTCTGAGAGGAAATCATGAATGTGCTTCAATCAACCGTGTATATGGATTCTACGATGAATGTAAAAGAAGATATAATGTCCGCCTATGGAAAACGTTCACTGAATGCTTCAACTGTTTGCCTGTGTCTGCTCTCATTGATGATAAGATCCTCTGCATGCACGGTGGACTGTCGCCTAATATTAAGAGCTTAAATGACATCAAAAGAATTCCTCGTCCTATTGATGTTCCTGATGAGGGTATTCTTTGTGATTTGTTATGGGCTGATCCTGACAGAGAAATTGAAGGCTGGGGGGAGAATGACAGAGGTGTCTCATATACATTTGGGGCAGACAAAGTGGCCGAGTTCCTTCAAACTCATGACCTTGATCTCATATGCCGAGCTCATCAGGTAAAAGCTAAGCAACACTAACAAGTTAGTCATTAAGATTAAATAGGAAAATCTTGTGATGTTTAGGTGATTAGTATTTCCGGGAGTGCTCTAATATCATTCGGGTTCTCTCCTTGTTTTTATGGACTGGTATGTGTTCCTGTATGTAGCTGTTCTCTGAAGAACGCAAAAAATCAGTTGTCAAACTCATAATAGAATTGCTGATATTAGGACTTTTGTAGGGGTATGGGCAGTCTTGTTAGTGGAACACTCTGTAGTATTTTTGACCTAATCAATGGGTTCAAACTATTGATTCCTACAGGTTGTAGAAGATGGATACGAGTTCTTTGCGAAGAGACAACTGGTGACAGTATTCTCTGCACCTAATTATTGTGGCGAGTTTGACAATGCTGGTGCAATGATGAGTGTTGATGATAGCTTGACATGTTCATTCCAAATCCTTAAAGCATCTGAGAAGAAAGGAAAGTTTGGATTCAACAACAATGTTCGTAGACCAGGAACCCCACCTCATAAGGTAAAAACTACTATCTCATATATAAATATGCAAAACGTTTATCAGTTCGTTCAATATGAAACCAGGTTTGATATGTTAGCTTGTTTTGCAGGGTGGAAAAGGTGGTTAAAGTAACATTATATCAACGAGGGAGAATCATGATTAGAATGAAGCCAATGGGTTCGAAAGTTTTGAAGTTGAAGAAGATGAGTCGGACAAATTTTTATCCTTTAAGATTGTATTTCAATTGTAAGGATAAGGCAACATTATTAGAGTATTCTGTTTAAGTTGTGAGGAATTGTTACAGAATTTTTAACAGAAAAACGTTGGGTGTGTACATCATTCATGAAACTAAAGGTGTCACTCGGGCCACATGCCCCGTGGGTTTCGCCCAACTGGGTCAGTGATGGGGCGGGTATGAATATTTTTGACCTGTTTAAAAAGTGGGCCTCGCAGAGAGATCCATTGTGGAATGCGAGTCTAGCAGATTTTGTCCGCTGATTTGTGAGTTAGCTCGCGGATTATGAGTTATTTAAAAATAAACATTAGATAGCTTGTTAAAACCAAAGATTCTTATAATTATTACATAGTTTTTGATTATTAATATTCTCAAAACTTTACTTTAAAAGTAATGCAAACTTCTTTAAAAATATTTTTTCTACAAAATAGGCAACCAAAAATTTTATTTGTCTGAATAAAAATTCAAAATTTTATATATTGTTAAACATGATACAAATATTATTTGAAATTTGTCAATAGTTTTTTTAACCAAATAGAGTAATTTTATAGAAAATAATATCTTATAAAATTTTCTAAACTTATTACTTGTTTATTTATTTTCTAACAAATTTAACTATTATTTTCTCAATAGAAAGCAAAGTTTCTTTATGTATGTTTAATGTCATTATGTATTAGACTATTATATAAAATACATTTGTATGTTTCATATCTAAGAAATTTTTTAAGTTTTTACATTTTTGTTATTTAAGCTTAATATCATTATTATAAATACTAGATGATATTTCGTGCTATGCACGGCTTAGGTAATATTTGTTTGTTTTATTTATTTATTTATGGTTTGATTTGTATGTATAAATTTATTAATTACTTAATTATATATATATTTGATATATTAAAAATAAACTCATAGGGATTACCAATATCTATTGTACACGAAATATATTTTTTTTTACTTCTGTTTACTTAAGTTTTGATGCATTACAATTTTACATATAAATTTTTTTGACTCGTGTTATTTACGTTTTGACTCATGTTCATTTATGTCTTAGACTCGTTTATAACTTAATTTTTAGACTCGTATTTATTTAGGGTTTTGACCCCGTATTTATTTANGTTAAGATCTGTTTAATTTTGCTATGTTATACATTATCAATAGAACACATAATTTTATTTATTAATATCATAAGT
>OVBA01004041.1:0-25126 GCA_900406435.1 Lepidium aucheri
AAAGCTTAAACATAAAAGTACCTTAATCAAAGCATAAATGAAAGCAACAACCAAATAGAGAGAGTTTTTTCGGCTAAAGAACAGATAAACTGATAAGATAGTGATTAAGGGGTATTTATAGGGTCATTTGCATAACCCTAATGGTCAAACCGACCTAAGTCNCGGTCAACTAAAAATCTTTCCCTCAGAGTCCTTGTGCGAGCTTGGGCACCGAGGAGTGGTTCTGGTCTTCACCCTCAGGAGTTGAGGCCGAGTAAATAGTCTGAGTGTACTGGATTTGTCTTCCCTCGCAGCAGATAGGTTGAGGCTGGTGACTGAGACATCTTTTCCTGAGCGTTATGAGCAGTCCTTTCCTTACAATCCACGAGGCAGCGATCCAAGTTTGCATGACTTCTTTTGCCTAGCAGCTGATCCAATTATCCTTAGCTCCATTTTCAGCTCCTTTTTGCTCATTTACCTAGAATAAACTCAAAACTTCAAATGCAAATGCAAAGAAAGCAAAACAAACCTAAAAAGACCTAAGTGATCGGGAAATCTATCTAAACGGATGCAAAACTACCTAAAACAAGACTCTAAAACCATCAAAAATCAAACACATCAGGTAATTCTGTCATTTTGCCTCAAAGCCAGGGCATTTTGCACAAGGCCCACAAACTAGGGCATTTTAGACAATTATGCACACTTATAAGGCATTTTAGATGAATTTCCCTAAATTTTAACTCTATTAAATATACATACCATTTTAATTTTACTCTTTTGAATATATACACAATTTAACTCTTTTGAATATATGCACAGTTTAATAAATTTATAAATCCCACATGATTATCGTATCCTATTACCATAAAACTCTAAACTATTTCACTCTTGAAGACATATTTTGTTTGTAAATTTGATCATATTTGACAATTTTTTAGAAATTTTTTATTTTTAATACTTGATATTTGTTTATTATTAGATTTTGTAATCAAAGTTGTAAGCATATAACACTAATTATTATTTCAATTTAAAATATACATATATATATATATATATAATTAAGGAAAAGACTTCACGTGAAGTCTTATGTAACCCTTAAGTTCTAAACCCTAAATACTAAACCGTAATGCAAACTTTTCTCTATAATACACAAATATTAAAACAAAAACTTATAATTTCTAAATGTATGCACAATTTAACTCATTTATTTTATTTTACATTTCAAATAAAAAAACCTACAAAGTATCACATGTTTATCATATCTTATTATCTTAAACTCTAAACCATGATATAATTTTTTTATGAACTTTGTGGTTCGATATCTTATTTGACCATATTTTATCGACTTTTATTTTTACTGCTTGATATTTATTTGTTATTAGATTTTGTAATCAAAATTATAAACATATTACAATAATTATTATTTTAATTTTAAATTATATATAATTAAGAAGAAGACTTCATTGTGAAGTATCTGTGAGGATTCTACAAATCTAGATCGACCTATATCCAAAAACGGTTTGTCAAGTGGAATCTTTGTCTGAAAGTTATGGTCATTTGTATATGAAGATTTGCGTTTATCGAATTTTCAAATAGAGTTAATTCAAAACCATTTTCCCAGAGAACCATAAGGAGCCAAAAAATGATCAACCTGTAGTTGGAAAGCCCCAAGAGTTACTTTCCAGATCTAGTGTCATATCTGATTTTGAAGTTAAAATGAATCAGTGAATCGACTTGCAGTCCAACACAACATTTCCCATATGTTTTCTATCTAGGCTAAAGTGAGAGTGAGATTTGTGGATATAGAGTTTCATGTTTCTTCTTTGATGCTTCATGATTCTTAAATTCTAGGGTTTGATGCAATGTTATGGTACCATGTTTGATAATATGTTTAAGGTTTTGTGGGGTTGAATAGAATATGATAGTATATGATTTATAATATAAAGTATTTGCAGGGAGATGAAGCGGCAGACCGCGAATATTTGGGAGCCATGGATTCTGAGATGAAGTGACTTGTTGTGGATGGTCAGCAATAACTGTGGATGATTGTTGGTCATGGATTCATATATATGAGTGAAGTGGCTTCCTATGGATGGTCAGCTATAACTGTGGATTGTCGATGGTCATGGATTTCAATAGATTTTGTGGATAAGAGGTGTATTGTGGACGTTCGGTGGCCTCGACTAACTTATACAGTTATTATGTGAATTATGTGATTGTGTTTGATTATATGCTTGTGTTGATTGTTGCTAAAGTTAAGAATATATTTTTGTATTTTAGTGGGTATAGCTAATCTCCTCACCGAGTGATTGTCGCTCACCCTTTTATTTTTACCTTTTTCAAGAGTGTTATTTGTTTTTTGTGGAGAATAATTTTTTAAAAATAAGTGATTTTTGGCAAGATACAAGAATAACATGCCGTATCTCAAGAGCAGAAGCGGGGTATTACAATTTGTATCAGAGCCTAGGTTAAGGCCACTCTGATTCTGACCCGGAGAGTCAAGTTTTTTTAAATAATTTCAAGAAAATGGTTTTAAAAGATATTTTGAAAGCTTAGTTTTGTAAAAATTTCTCTTTAAATGTTTACAATAGAAGTTTTGCAAAAAAAAAAATTGAATGATTGGTTGATATCGAAATGTTTGTTTGTGTGCATTGATTGCTTGTAGTTAGTTTCTTTACTAAGTTAGTTTTGTCGTGATGTTCAGTTTCAAGTGTTTCGTAGTTGTGCTGCAAGAAGTGGTTGAAATGATCGTTGGAGCTGAAAGTAAGTTGTTCGATTGCAGAACGAACTATCAGCCAAGAATTCGAGGACGAATTCAATTCAAGTAGGGGAGAATTGTGAGACCCTTTTCTCTAAGCCTAATTAGAAAATAGAAACTTTAACTCATTATACCCAATAAATAAAGAAACCCTAGGCATATGTATGTGCATATATATATATATATATATATATATATATACCTATAAAGCTGCAGGAGATTCCCAAGAAACCTTAAGAGATCCAAAAGAAACCTCAGTTGTCATCTTCTCAATAGTTCTGATATGACAACATGATGAATAAAGGATGGAAGGGTTATACAATTCGGAATCAGCTGAATACTGGTGAGTGGATTCTACAAATCTAGATTGACCTATAGCTAAAAACAGTTTATCATTTGAAATTTTTTTCTCAAATTTATGGTCATTTGTATATGAAGATTTGTGTTTATCGGATTTTCATATAGGGCTACTTCAAAAGTGTTTTTCCAGAGAACCATAAGGAGCTAAAAAACGATCAACCTCTTGTTGGAAAGCCCCGAGAGTCTATTTTCTAGATCTTGTTTTCGATGATATGATTTCGAAGTTAAAACAAATCGGCGAATCGACTTTCAGTCCAGAGCAAGGTTTCTCATCTGCTTTCTATTTAGGCTAAGGTGAGAGTGTGATATATGGAAATACAGTTTCATGTTTCTTCTTTTGATGTTTCATGTTGCACAAATTCTAGGGTTTGATGCAATGTTTTGGTGCCATTTTGATAATATGTTTAAGGTTGTGTGAGGTTAAGTAGAATATGATAGTACATGGTTTATAATATAAAGTATTTTCGGGGAGATAAAGTTGTAGACCGTGGATGTTTGGGAGCCATGGATTCTGAGATGAAGTGACTTGATGTGGATTGTCAGCAATAACCGTGGATGATCGGTAGTCATAGATTCATATATAAGAATGACGTGGCTTGTTGTGGATGGTCAGCTATAACTGTGGATGGTCGGTGGCCATGGATTTCAGTAGATTTTGTGAATAATAGGCGGGCCGTAGACGTTCGGTGGCCTCAACTAACTTATACAGTTATTATGTGAGTTATGTGATTGTGTTTAGTTCTATGCTTGTGTTGATTGTTGCTAAAATTAGGATATTTCAGTGAGTAGAGATGATTTCCTCACTGAGTAATTCATTGCTCACCTCTTTATTTTTATATTTTCCAGGAGTAATATTTAAAAGTTTTTTGTGAAGAATGATTTCTTTAAAGAAGTAATTTTTGGCAAGATCAATGAATAACATGTCGTCTCTCAAAAGTGAGAGTGGAATGTTATATCTGTTATGATACGATAAAAGTAATTCATCAATTAGATATGAAAGAGGTATTTTTTAGTACGTCAACTGATGGGGTTTGATTACACGTAATAGTTTAGGGTAATATTCTAGGAATCTAAACTTTGATAGGTTGGTTCATACTTATTATTTTTTTATTTTCAACAACCATTGTTGAATTTTTTAGTTATAATAATTTTAATTATATGATAGATAATTTACGTTCACGTTTTGTGTTAACTACTACAGTGTTTTTTTTACGTTTTCTAAATTATTTTCACATAAAAAGTCATTTCAATTCTGACGTGATATTGGCAAAGCGATTTATTCACAGGAGCTAACAATGAGATATGTTTCTGTTTGAAGCATATTTGTTCAACCAGGAGAAATAAACGTATGAAATTACATGGAGAGTATTCTCAGCTTAAATACAAATCACCTCAAAGAATAATAAGATCAATCCGAATTTAAATGAAAGAGTTATTGAATTTACAAATTGGGTGGTTTCACTTAATTGGATTCAAACCAATGCGTATTAAAAGAAGAATTCCGAATAGACCAAAATAAGTTAAGCTACAAACCGACTTGTTCTACAATCTTGATTTATTAGGGAATCCCAGAAAATTAGATTGAGCCCAAAAATATTCAAGGAAGATCCAATTTCGTCCAAAGCAAAGATAAAAATTTAATTCTGTCAATTTCTCTCTCTAACATGCATATTAGAGGTGGATTTCATTTTCCAAGATGCTCTGGATGTTGAGCTTTTTAATGTGGACTTTTTTCTATGTATTTTTTCTATTTATAGAGTCCAATATCACTTGAAAATAATAAGTTTGATTTTGAGTTTTAGAAATCTATGGTGTGTAATATTTATAGTTGTTTGTTGGTGTGTCATATCCAAAGGTCTGGATATTTTACCTGAACCCGAAGAACCAAACCGAGCCCTATCCAAAATACAAGATCCGAACCGAATCTAATCCAACGTGAATACCCGAATGAATCATACCTCCTTATACCCAAAAATCCTGACCCAAACCCGAAGAAAACCAAGAACCAAATAGATACTCGAGTATCCAAAATCTAATTATATTTTATAGAAGTATTATTTATATTTATAATTTTAATAACTTAAATTTTCAAATTTACAATTATAAATCTCAATATATCACTAATTTAATATCTAAATAACCAAAACAATACAAAATGTTCAAAAATCTTTATTAAATTTTGATTTTAAGCTTTTTTATATTAAATATATATTATTTTTAATTTTTTGTAAAATAAAATAAATAAATTACCTGGATCCGAATCAGAGCCAAACCGAACTAAAGAAGTTTTGGGTCTTTATATATTTACTTGATTCGACTGGAGCGCAAAGGTATCTGAACCGAACTAAACTCAAAAATAAAAAATACCTGAATGGGACGTAAGCCATTAGACCCAAAAACCTGAATCCAAAAAGATCTGATGGGCTCGCTTTGTGTATATTCGTGAGTATTGGATAATACCCGGAATCTAGGAAAATATCTAATGTGTCCTCTTTGTCTATACTCCTGAGTATCTGGTAATACCCAAAACCAAAACCGAACTAATATCCGAACAAATACCCAATTAAGCCGAGTACATATAAATATATATGAGATTTTAGGGTAATTTTTGGAATTTTTAGAGTATTTAAGTATTTTTTAGGGTATTCTGGTATTTTTTGGGTAATAATTATATTTTTGGTGTGAAGTACTCGAATATATAATAGGATCGTAAAAATTTGTCTAATATTTATGCTATACCCGAACAAGAACCGGTACTGGAAGCAAATCGAATTGTATTTGGTTCTCAAATGGATACAGAAAATATGGACCTTAACCAACCCGGAATCGAGCGGAATCAAACCACACCCGAACCAAAATATATACGGTTCTTAAATAGGTACAAAAGTTTCATACCCGAAAGATCCGAACCCGAATGAATATTATCCGGAATCGACCCGAATATCCGAATACCTAGACCTCCAACAAACAAACCTCGGTTTCGTTGGTGCATAATATCTTTAAAAATTGAGTCAGGAATATCAAGGAATTTTCTTATCCTTCGTGACTATGGAATATCAAAAGCTTTCTATAACTTTCGTGCGACCAAACGATCACCAATCTTACTATCAAATCTTCACGATTTCTTTGAAGCAAAGTCTTTCCTTTTGTCAACTCGGGAACACCAATCCATGGTTGATTCACATCAAGTTCTTTTCGTATAAATAAGATAGGTTAATTTGTTGAGAATTTGACTCTAATCATGGGACATGGCCGACGGGCACTGAAATCTCATAGTTTCGTCTTATCTAGGAACATGAGATCGTTACGTGTTTAATTGCTGTGATGATTTTCGTGGTTGAGGTTTTACGTTGATTTTCTTTCCCAGATCATTTCAAAATAACACAAGGTTTGAATTTTGATTTCAAACCTTTGTATTTTAAAGGGAAATTGATTGCAAATCCATTGAAATCCATTATATAACCAAATTCATGCTTTTTTTTTGTCAACGGCAATATTAATATTGGACCACAATGGCCGACCTATTAGCCAAATTCTTACATAGATCTTGTAAGCGGTGGGACTCAATCCCTAGATGCATCTGCACCTGCCTTTTAGTGGACTTACACCAAATTGGACTAAAGGCCACTTGCACCAAATCCATACTTAAACTTTAATATATGGAAGAAAGCGGTAAATATAATTAGTCAAAATGATACCAACCAATAAGACATGAATTTTAATTAGAATTCTAAAGTCCCTTAACCTTGAATATATGCAGATTGAAACAAATGTAGCTTAGAAGTCGCGCATCCCGTTGTACAACTATCAAAGTAATGTTACATACATGCTTCATCTTCATTGATTTTCAAGAACAATGATCAAAATGGACGAATCAGAAGACATTGATATGCACATAGAAGTAAACCCAAGTAAGCTCCAAGAATCTGATGACAATGAACTTACTTATCTGAAGATTGTGTAGCAACTAAAAATAAAGACATCAGTACATCAGCTATGAAGCAGACATACCAAACCAGGGCGGCTATATAGTTATAGTATCTCAACAACACCCCGGCTCACGATTTTGCCTTCGTTGAGATCTTGAAATGCTTTTCCTGCGTCTTCAAACTTGTATTTGCTTGAGACTGCATTCGTTAGACTGAAAATACCTGACTCTGCCAATTTCACTACTTTAGGAAGATCCTGTCTTGCTCTTCCTCCATATGAGCCTATAACTTTTATCTTCACAAAATTAGAACAACAAAAATGGTCAGTGATTTAACATCATGGTAAGCACCAGAAATACTAAGTAAGTCAAAGAAAAAAAGACAAACCTTCCTACGAACGAGTCGGTTTATGTCTATTTCTCCAACGGAACCAGCTTGTGAGAGTCCAATCATCACAGCTTTTCCACCGTCTTTCACACTTAGCGTACATTGCATGAAAGTTTGAGGCTTTCCCAAAGCTTCGACAGCCACATCAACACCTGTCCCACCGGTTATTTCCTGCAAAGAAGAAAACGTTTTACATACGGATATCATCAAATCAATGGTTTATCTTTACAAGGAATAGGCCATACTCTTATCCTTTCAACAGCATCTTCTTTAGCAGCATTAACAATATGAGTAGCACCAAGTGTCTTGGCCTTCTGCAACTTATCATCTTGAACATCCACAGCAATTATGTCCGAGGCTCCAAAAGCCCTCGCTATCTGCAGACAACTGAAGCAAACAACTCAAAGATGGTTATGGTCATACAACAAGAAGCCATTAAAACTAAATCAGGTTTCAACTATCCTCAGATTAGGCAATTTAACTATAATGCCGCATTCAACATACCTGGAGCCAACACCACCAATTCCAATTACTGCAATAGAATCTCCAGGACGGATCTCAGCAGCATGAGCCATAGCACCATACGCTGTAAATACTGCACACCCTAGAATCGCACTTTCGGTGTAGGGTAAAGATTCTGGTAGAGGAGCTAACCCATGAGCTGGTGTGACACAGTACTCAGCCATCCCTCCCATACTGTACATATACACAGGCGAATCTGCCAAAAACCGAGATACTTAATTAGGTAAAACAATCATAGTTCTCGGAACATCTCATCCCACCTGCAGCTTGAAATCCTAATTCATCAAAAAATTTACCATTATGTCGCAAAAAAAGACGAGTTTCACCATCGTAAAGAGTTCCTTTAGCCCTGTTATAAGCAAAGAAGTCTTCACATAAATCATCATGGCCCTGTAACCGAGTGAAACCATCAGCTAAGAAAAACAGCCAAAAATTAGAGAATGTAATGCGAGGTAGATCAGTTTCCTCTTCACCTTAGAACAATAAGAACAGGTTCCACAAGGCATAATGAAAGCTCCAACTACACGAGACCCTACAGGAAATCTGAAAAGATAGTAGAGATATATAGGTTTACGTTCCATTAATCTTTCAGGAGAGAAAGACAAAGAATTTAAAAGTTGTAGAAACCTGTTGATGATCTTGTGATCAGTAAGTTCACCATGTTCAACAACTTCACCAGTGATCTCATGTCCAATAACACAGGGACTAGCGAATGGTATCTCTCCTTTCATCACGTGAAGATCAGAGTGGCAAACTCCACAAGCTTCCACATAAAAAGAAAACACTAACTTTTAAAATTCGAATCCTACGACATCGATTCAATCCCTAGATTCAGCCAAACCCCAGAAAACTTAGGAGAAGAATTTTGTTTTATACCATGGGTTTTGATGAGAATTTCATTAGCTTTCGGGCGAGGAATATGAAACTCTTCGATGGTTAAAGGCTTATTGGGCTCGCGATACACTGCTCCTCGCATGAATCCGTCGGAGCTCACGTGATACCCAGCCAATGATTGACGAGAATCATCGCCGGAGGAGGCTCCGGTTTGCAGAGTCCTAGAGGAGAGAGAAGAGCCAACGGCGAGTCTAGTCAACGATACGAGATTCTTAGCGGCCGAACCACGACGGAGAATTGGAGCTAACGCCATGCAAATGACGACGGAGTGATCGGATTCTCGGCTACGAAAGAGAGACACTTTGACACACGATAGAGAGAGATTTATTATCACTTTGTTGATTGCGAAGCCCACGCGCCTAATAATAACTATCTGGAGGTGTCACCCACGCGTTGATACCGCGAGTGTGGATTGATTTGACTTCGTTTAAAGGATATTCAACTCTGGGGTCCACACCCACGTGTTATATCTTATCTACAATTCTCTGTACCAAAATCTGTTTTCCACTATTGGTGACTATATTACAGTGGCGTTAGGCTGTTAGTAATCAGAACTTATAAAGAAATGGTGCGAAAATGAAAACTTAATATTCAATACAAATGCCAAGAAAAAGAAGAAAATGAATACAGTATTTACTTGGCTCTAAGACCAGGAACATTCTTGAGACCCATCTTACCAAGAATAAGTTTTGGTATAGCCGGAGGATTGTCAAGTCCCATACTGCGACTGAATTCGTTAGCCAACTCCACAAGCCTGTCTTTGTCTCTTCCAATCATCTTCTGTGAGTTGTAGTAACCCAACCAAGCCTGATACGCCGCCTCCTTGTTCCTCATCTCGACATGGCATAGCGCCTTTTGCACCTGCTCGTTCAAATTCCAACAAGTTAAATTTCTAATCCTTCATCAGCTCATAGATGTTAAATTCCAACTTTTGTCTCCTTGAAGCAGAAAAAGGCTTTAATACCTTTTTCACAGTTTCTGGCTCTATTAATGGCAGAGGAGATTTATTGATAGGTAAGTCCTTAAGAGAGCATAAGAAGTATTCCTCCCATGGTGCCAACAACAATATCCCTTCTCCTTCCTTTCCTTTTCTCCCAGTTCTACCGAGTCTGTGTATATATTGTTCTCTGTCTTTTGGCAACCCAACCTGTAGAAGTAAATAACAAGATACATATTTTCAAAACCCAATATTAACAGTTTCTAGTTGGAGTAAGATTTTTATAATAATGTATGATTGATTTTACCTGTAAAACAAGGGTCACATCAGGGTAGTCGATTCCCCGAGCTGATACATCAGATGTTACGAGAATCAAACCCTTGGATTTGCGGAACTCACTACAAACCCTTGTCCTGTAACTCTGCGGCTTTCTAGAGTGAATCTCTCTCATGTTCAAGTTTAGCTCACCAAGTAAATCAGCCACTAACTTTGTAACCATAGCAGTTGTACAGAAGACAATGACCTTCAGGGAAGCAGAGTTAGTCGGAAGGGAAAGCATAAGTCACTGCAGTCTGCCACTGGAGCTAGGAAGATTTTTGTACCTTATAGTCTACGTTATTGACAATATGTTTGCGAAGAAGTGTGTACAGAAGAGAGAAGTGTCTGTCCAGTGATGCAATCATGTGCGTTTGTCTCACATGTTGATGCGTCTCTCCAGTGCCTTCGTGAACACAATTGATAAACTCGTGATCCCGCCTCAGAGCAATAAGACATATTTGGCGAACCTTTACAACGGAAGAAAAGATATCGAAGACCATTACAGAAAAGGACTAATGCAGCAGAAACCAAAACCAAATGAGTTATACAAAATAATGAGACAGACCTCTTCAGGTACTGTGGCGGAAAATAGAAAAGTTTGTCTTTCCTTAGGAACCGCGGAAATTATCCTCTCAATGTCCTTGCGAAAACCCATATCTAAAAGATGATCAGCTTCGTCGAGCACAAGGACTTTCACACCCTTTAACCTTACTGCAAATCCTGGTGTGTTCTCGATATGGTCTTTGAGCCTTCCAGGTGTAGCCACTAAAATCTGAAAACTTCAAAATTACACATGTATTGGAGACCAATATTGAACGAACTTTTTTTTTTTTGGGCTGAAGAACGAACTTTAAAGATTGGCTCCAAAGATAAGCCTCAACTTTATGGCAAAAAATGTTCACCTGGCAAGGATTTGTTTGCATACGCTTTTGCTCTAAACCAAGTCTTGTGCCTCCAATCACAACTTGAACGCCAATAGATGGATGATACTTTAGCAAGGTGTTTGCTTCTGTAGCAGCTTGATTGGCAAGTTCTCTAGTCGGGCATATAACAAGCGCAAGAATCGGAGGTCGCTTATTATCCGGGCTTATAGGAGGAGATTTGACAACTACTTCAATTGATGGAAGCTTAAAAAATAAACATCAGTTGTAAGCGCAAATTCCAATGATAGGTTTAATTTATTGTCAAACGGCCAACTTAGTTTATCATATGTCTCACCAAAAACGCTATTGTTTTCCCTGTTCCTGTTTTGGCCTTAGCCAGGACATCTTTACCTGGAGAAAACAAATAATGCAGAAGAAATCAAGAAATTAGAGCAAAATATAAAAGATATAAAATGGAAGTCTATGTATAATTCAGGAATTCCACAGATTCTAGCTCAAGAAAGATTCATAAAGTTTCTGAGCTTTTCTTTCTACTACTGGATTGGCACGTGAAACAAGTGTTGAGTATATCAGCTTGACATAATCAGAGTTTCTAAACAGGTGGTGAGTATATCAGATATTTACTTTCTCCATCGTCAATTCAGTAAGCTTCATAAGAGAAAACATATACCTTTGAGAATTGTAGGGAGAGTAGCCTCCTGCACAACAGTCATTGTCTCATATCCAGCATCCTTAATTGCTTTTAGCGATAAAGGAGACAATGGATACTGATCGAATCTGTTAAACAAATGTTAGCACTTAGAGTATTCCCAATCGAAGAACGTCAAATTATAAAAACAAGAATAATAATTAAAGATAAATTCTTCAAAGAACCTAACTACAATTCAAGCAGAAGTCAGGATAATTAAAAGCACAAAGACAATACTAGATTTTGTAACAATGTACCTTGTCTTAGACAGATAAGAATCTGAGGTTTTAACATTTTCAGCATTCATTTCCTTAACCTTTTCCTTATCAAACCCAAAAGCAGAAGCCGCTTTCTTCTTAAAAAATTCATAATCTTCGTCCTCTTCCTCATCGTCTTCACTAAGCAAACACCCCAAGCCTCCCATTACTAAACTTTTCACATCCTCATCACTACTTTCGTCCTCAAAAAGATCTTGCTTCTTCCCTAAACCCTTGTAATCATCTCTAACTCTCTCTTTCCTAATTCCTGAACTAAAACTTGGCTCTTTCCTCCCACGAGAAGACGCATGACCATTAAATCTACTTTCTCTACCTCTAAAAGAATCAACTTGGCTAAGAATTTCTCTCCTATCTTGGTTTCTTCCCCTGTTACGATCCACGACCGCACCCGAATCGTCATCTTCACTCGTGAGACGGTCACGTGATGATGATCGGGTCCTGAAACCGCTGACCCAGTTACTGAGCTCTTCCTCGTCTTCAATCAAGCTCTTTGACGAGCTACTTTCTCTTCCATCTCGACCCCGAATCCCAAATTCGGGTAGATTCCTGCTAGAACGGGTCGAGAAATTGTTGCCAGACCCCAACTCAATAAAATTCAATCTACAAGAGAGTATCCGGGAGATAAAAGGGGAATGATAAGCGACATGATTACCCTTAAGAGATTGAGAGAAGGATCGTATTCGGTGTGGAAACTTCAAAGGCATTATTTTAACTGTAAACTAATGACAGAATTTCGCCGTCACCGGTGGCCGAGAAAATTGAAGGCAAGTGAAAAGGTTCAGTCAAGTGAACCATCTTCGAGCTTCAGAGGTTTTAAGGGACATCAAAGAAACATGGTGCTGTTCTGAATAGTGAAAACGGCAGACATTCTTTTCGCAACCAAATATGTACTACGTATGTTTGTTGTTTTCGGAACGCTTTGGAAAATTGTTTTAACTATTGTACTAAATGATTGATTATAAACTTCATGATTAACCATGTTTTTTTTTTGTCATAATTGGATCGACAAGGCCCGATTCATAATCTAGCCCACACCCTAAAATCCTTTTTAATTCTACTAGTGTAGTGGGGAGGAATCGAACTCCGATACTCTGAATCATTAGCTGGATCATCTTAACCACTAGACTGAGAGTAATTCGACAGCAATTATATAAAGTTTAAACTCACCAAACATTTCATTTCATTGCATGGTATCATTTAGAATTATATAAAGTTTGATATCTTGAAGTTACTCAATTGTTCCACATGTCAATTTCAATTATCAAAAATTTTGCAGTATCATATTATATATATAAGGTGGTGTTGAAAAAGTTAGTTAACAACAAAACTTTTTCATGTGTCAAATCTATCGATCCATAATTATTATGTAGGACTTTTATACATCATATTCTATAAACTAGGTTTCAAATGTTAGTATTCAATGGATACTTCTACGTGTCAAATCCAATAATCTTATTATATAAAATTATGTTTCAAAAGTTAGTTATCAACGAGATTCTTCCACATGTCAAATTTAACGATCCAAAAAAATTTCAATATTTTTATTTATCCCATTATATAAAGTTGCGTTCCAAAAGTTAATAAACTACAAGATTCTTCTACGTTTCAAGTCTAACGTTCCAAAATTCTACAGTATTTATATATATATATATATATATTTTTCCTTTAATATTTATATTTATCACAAAATATTTATCTCTATTCACAATCCTAACATAAAAAAGATTAAAATAATTATTTTTATTTATACTTATAAAATAAAAATAATCACAAATAATCAAAACTAATCACAAATAGCACAAATAATATTATTATTATTTAAAAATAGATTTAAAAAACAATTTTTCTTATAAAACTGCAAATAATTGTATAATCTGAACAAGGGAATCCTAATATAATATAATTATCGGTACTAAATAAATGGATGCAGGAGAGTGATGAAACTACTAGATTTTTTTATGCTCAAACAAAACAACGAATCGCAAGAAATAGAATAATTAGACTAAATAATAATAGTGGAAACCGGGTAACCGAAGATGAGGAGATCCTAGAGGATGCAAGTCGTTATTTTCCCCACTTTTTTTACTAGTAATGGCAATATTAATGTCACATTAGATGAGATAGAATCTAAAATAATGGACTCAGATAATCAATTTCTTATGAGAAAAGCCACCGAAAAAGAGATTAAGAAGTTTTTTTATGATGAATCCTGGAAAAACTCCTAAAAAAGATAATATGACGGCCTTATTTTTCCAGAATTTATGGAAGATCATTAAGGAAGATGTGACAAATTTAGTCAATAAATTTTTACTCAAAGGATCTTTGGAATATGCACTACAAGAAAACATGCATGTAGCATCAGTAATATTATATCATATCAATAAATAATATTATATAGAGTTATTTATACATTAACATCATTTAGAACAAATGACATTATTACTACATCTTTCGCATCAACTAAAAAGATTGATACATAAAAAACAATCGACATAAACTATAAATTTATATTAATTGAACAAATGATGTTTTTTTTACAAACGAACAAATAACGTATCTAATTAATATTCTTTACATCTAAAAAAGGTGTTAACTTGGTTTCAATTTTTAAAGCGATATATATAAATTATATAATGTCAGTTTAATTAACTGATGCCGATGAATTTGGATTTGTATCAATTAAAACAATAGTTGACACTAATTTTATTTATATTTATTGATTTGATTTGATCTAAGCTTAATTTATATATTGTGACAAAATTAGGATTCATATAAAGCTATTGAAAAATATATTCTTAATTAGATAAGGATTATGCTTAGAATTTATCTAATAAAAATACAAACAATACATTCCAAAACGATTAATATTATTAATTAGATATAGATCCATACGATAAACATATTCCTCACAAATCTGTGAAATAACCCATAAATTTCTTACAAATTTGTGAATAACCCACAAATTTGTGAAATTGACTTTGGTCAACAGGTGAAATAACCCACAAATTTCTCTCTCTGAATTTTTTTTCCAAATTATTCTTGCTTCTTCATATATTTTTAAGAATGTCATTACTTTTTTGTTTTTCTTAATTCAGCAAATCCTAAATTTATCAAAATATTTATCTAACCTCAAATATTTACCAAAATGCCATCTTCTTCAATTCTTTCAACAACCATTGCCAACCAAAACAAACCTAGAAATGCTCATGGATCTATCCTGTTTGAATCTATTATTGTATTTTTCCAATCTTCAACCACATTATCATCTATTCCCTCTTCATTTCTATCCATAAATCTCTCAAATTTTCATTTTAACCTTTCAAAAATCTTAAAGCTTTAATTTTTTGGTGCATTTAACAACTAAAAGTAACAATTAACAGTGCATTTAGCAACTAAAAGTAACGATTAACGCTGCAGTTTGACATTCTGGACATCTAAATGAGGTAAATATAATCTTTAACTCAAATCTAGCTAATTTTTGCATATTTCAAAAAAGTTGCAGAGAGTAGACTTCATGTGAAGTATGTGGTCCTTGTAGACTTTACATGAAGTATGCAAGTTAAGAGAGAGGTTAGCTTGCATTTGACTATTTTCTAGATTCAGAGAGTAGACTTGAGGTGAAGTCTCCACATTCTTGTTCGGATATAAAATAAAACTTAAACGAAGACTTTTCCTGAAATCTGAGTCAGTTTTGCAATTGACTAAAAATTTGACTTTTATGTAGACTTCAGGTGAAGTCACCGAAAAATGCGCAGACTTCCCCTGAAGTTTACGCTTCTTAGCGGGATTATTTTTTTAGTTACCTAACATTGCGGTTATTGACCAAATAATTCTAGAAATTTGTGTGAAAGCAGAGACTTCACATGAAGTCTTCTTATATTCAGAAGACTTCATATGAAGTCTACGTTAGATACCAAGTAATTGACCCTGCATATGATTTCTGCAAAGTTAATAAAAATTAATTATTTATAAATTATGGAGATTTCACCTAAAGTCTTCTCTATTTACATTGAAGACTTCACTTGAACTCTACGTTTTGAAGACTTCACTTGGAGAATTCTGCATTAAAATTCAAACTTAGTCAACTGCAAAGGTAACATTTGTTTTATAGAGTAGACTTCAGGTGAAGTCTACGAAATTATGTGAAGAGTTCTATTTTCAAACGAACCATTGTAGACTTCAGGTGAAGTCTACTTATAAAATTTATTATTCTGGGTAATTGTAAATATAACCTCCAAAATGGAGACTTCAGGTGAAGTCTCCATCTGGAAAGTCGACATTTAGTCAAATACAAAAAAAACTACGAAGGCTTCAGGTGAAGTCTGCTATTTATCTTTGTAGATTTCACATGAAGTTTACACTTTTAAAAAGTAGATTTTTAGGTGAAGTGTTTCAAGATAAAAATAGACTTCATGTAAAATCTGCTAGTTTAATTTTGTTAAAAATGCAATTAAAGTATGTTTAAATTCTTCTTGTATTTTTTTCTATGTGTATTTGATAGTTTGTTTGCTTATGTACAAGTTTAACACTTTATATATTATTGTTAAGTCTGTGTAAATCTGCAACGTAAATTTATGTATAAATGCATTTAAAACAAATGTCACAACACTTGGATTTAGAGAAATCAACAGCAGATTTAGTAAACAAATTCAAAGAGTTCAATACTTTAGAAGAAAGATGACCCAGCCGCCTATGCCACATAGCCTTTGGACTAGACTTCATAGTAGATTGATTGGTCCAACAGTCAGTCCCGTGAGGTAGTGAACTTCATCTCTCTCTTCACAGGCTCCAATCAGGGTCTTTGTAAAATGGTCCTACAAAAAATATAGTGAATCAGTAAAAATCGCAATGCCGCCAGTCTGCTTTAGTAATTTATAATCATATCGTAGGGACATGGGACCACAATGTGTTGCACGAGAATATCGCCCTTTGGGAAACTTCCAACCGGAACAATATCCCTAAGAAGAGATTTGGTTTCAGTCATATTGTAGCTTACACCTGTATCAATACCTAAAATCCAAGATATACATAAAAAATATCTCTAGAGAATAGGAAAGTTAGACCACTTCCAACCATTAGAATTTCAATAAAGGTTCTTAACATTTTTTTAATATAAATAATAAACTTTTAACAAATAAGAACTCTAATATGGGTTTAAAATTTTTTGGGTTCTAATGGTAGAACCGTACTTAGGATTCTTAAACAAAAAATTATTTGTGTAGTTTCATTCTGCTCAATGTTATCTAGACAAGAATACACCAACAAGAATCACTAAGGACAAACCACATGGACTATGATGGAACAAGGTTTAAATATATGTTTCAGCAAGGGCATAATTAACTTGAAATAAGAGATAATCATGTATATGATGAGTGAAAAAGAGAAATAGAGAGACAAAAAGACATAGAACAAAACCAAAAAGCTCATAGATTGAAGAAGTCATGACTCATGAGCTTAATGTTCGAAGTAGAATTCTGGAAGTTTCAAGGAATAGAGTCAGTAGATGATTCTTGAAATCATGTGAATAAAGTTATAGAAGCATAATGATCAAATCCCCAAAATCATTAACCTCTTCTTCATACTAAACAAGTCAAGCTACTTGAAAAAACTTACATCATGCCAAGTTGATCAATGGAAAACAAAGTCAACTCAAATTGTTCACAAATGATTACCTAAGGAGCAATAGGTCCAATGGATCGATACTTTGAAAGAAATGAGCAATCAAATGTGGAAAAAAAAATTAATTTTTACCGACTAATGGGTTGATACTTTAAGTTTATAGATACAAGATGGAAAAAGAAGAATTGGTGGGGTTACTTTATTGACCAAAAGCTAGATGAAATGGATCGATAAAAATAGTACGAGCAAACTGAGAATTTTATATATCGTTTAGTAGATGAAATGGCTAGATAGGATTTTTGGTTTTGTTTGATAGATCAAATATATTAGAGATGATATTAGAAGTTGATAGAAGCTGCAACTAGAGAAGTAAAGTTTTTAACTATTTCTATCAATCTAAGGATCGATATAAAGGATCGATATAAGCTACGCGTATCAGAATAAGAATTATTTCTTAAATTTCTAGAAGAGGAACCATTTCTAAACATAATAACTTTTTTTGATTTATTTAAAATCTATTAATTCTAAAAATCTTTTTAAGAACCCCTCTAAAAACATTTATTGGAGGTGCTATCTTATTTCTGTTAATAGAAAATATTTCTAGGCTTTTGATATATATATCCAAGGAAATGACTGATATTGAGAGGAATGAAATCACGAGAAATTTCTGGAAAAACAACAAAGAAAAAGTGTGAGATGTTTTCGGGGTGTCGTGAGTATGACACGTGGCAATCAGACAGGCTGTCTGTTGTTGGTTAAAGCAGACAAGCGCGTGACTTTATTTTTATCTCGTCTCTTCCCCGCGCCAACGCTTTACCACCAACATGACGGTGCTCTGCTGCTTCGGCCTTTGATGTTTTTCTTTTTCTCTCTCTTTTTGTTTTTTTTTTTTAATTGAAGCTAATCAGTCCGAATTCATTCTACTTTTTCGATTAAATTAAGGTCTAATTATATCGGTGAAGAAGAGGCTCAAAGCCTCAGACTTTCATCTCCTTCTTTTTTCTTTTTCTTTTTCTTTTTTTTTTGTCAGGTTACCGATCTGGCTATCTGTCTTCTTCTTTAAGTCTCTGTGAAATGTTTAAGTTGATTAGGGTTTATCAACTCTTTGTTGGTTTTCTTGTTATCGCATTCGTTATCCTCTCCGTCTTCGCAGGTGTGTAAGGGTTTTCACTCTTTTCTTAAATCAGCTCGTCTTTTTTTTTGTTTAATTTACGATCTATTTTTAGGTCAGATTGTGTTTAAGACAACTAGATTTCTTTTCTTTTGAGATCAAATTATCTTCTTCTTTTTTTATTTGATTCCGTCTTCTTCGTGATCGGGTTTGTGTCTTTTCCTAGATTTGGGGTTTGCGTTGCTGTGATCACAAGTGGCCTTTATTGTTTTATGATCTCTTTGATACAGAGAAACACTAAAAATGGGGAAAATTGATAAAACTTTTTATCTGAGGAGGAAAGAATTTTCAAACTGCGTCCATCTTCTTATTTTTTTCTCTGCCTGGTGCTTTACTCTATCACTAGTATCCTCCTACAAACTTTTTTCTGGTTTTGAGTTTGACTGTTTTTTCTGAACATTTCATGCTTGGGAAGTGTGAGTTGAAGACTTTGTCTAGGTCTCCTAGTTGCTAATTGTTTTTTGTACTGGCTTTCTTACGTATTCTCATGGCTTGTGGGATTTGATTGCATTTGATTTCTTTCGTTCTGTCTGACGTAATTTTATTGATTGCAGCTTAGCAGCTATTGTGTATTCAAAGCTGTACTTGGAAGCAAGACCCATATAATTGTTATATGTAAGTTCTCTTACTCATCTTGAGCTCATAAGTTCAATAACCGAGAAGGAGAGCTTATTTATTCGTAAAAACAAATATATGTTTTGATCGACCACACACACTTTTTTTGTCTGCTTCTGATGTCTTGGTCTACCGAAGCTGTAACGTAATCTGTTCACCTTGCAGTTTTTATGGTTAGCATGAACTGAATATCTTATCTTGGCTGGTCTTGATGAGAATCACTTGTTGCTAATTTTCTCTGGCTCATACAGATAACAAAAAATGGCCGCAGAGCTTGTAAGTTCCGCAACAAGTGAAAAGCTTGCTGATGTGGACTGGGCAAAAAACATAGAGATCTGTGAACTAGCTGCACGAGATGAAAGGTATTGCTAGCCAGAACTTTTTCAATCTTCTAATACAAGCATGACACTAGTAAATAAATGAAGCTTAATGTACAATCAGACTGCCATTATTTTAACTTTTGTATGAAGAGATATTTTTCACCAATCTTTAAAGTTTTATGTGTTTTATGTTTTACAGATATATAGACTCTTTAGTTTTGACTTTATGTCAATGATTATATGTTACAGATACATACTTTTTAATTTTACGGCGTCTTGGACACACTTGCACCTTTTCTTCTGATAATGAGTTCTTCTGATGTGAACAGGCAAGCAAAAGATGTAATCAAGGCTATTAAAAAACGCTTGGGAAGCAAGAATCCTAATACACAATTATATGCTGTCCAGGTAGGTTCCTGGTCCTAGATCTATGTCTTAATATAGCATCATGCTTTAGTAGAATGTCAGACCTTTGAACGTTTTGGTAACTGAAACTGATATTTTCTTTGTCTTGCAGTTGCTGGAGATGTTGATGAATAATATTGGAGAGAGTATTCATAAGCAGGTTATAGATACAGGTGTACTCCCTACACTTGTGAAGATAGTAAAGAAAAAAGTATGTTCATCTCTGTTTCTCCATGTTACTACTCAAATTTGGGAGTTAAGCTGCTTATATTTACATATTCTTTTGTTGGCATATTTCGGAAACTTCCTTTAGTCGGATTTGCCTGTAAGAGAAAAGATTTTTCTCCTTCTTGATGCTACTCAAACCGCCCTTGGTGGCCAATCAGGGAAATTCCCTCAGTATTATACAACGTACTATGAATTAGTGGTGAGTTTGAAACAATAAAATTCTGATCTCCTGATTCTAGCTATGAAGAAACAAAATTAGATAAGACTGAAAGTTTTACTTTTTGTTACCCCCTGATACCTCCAGAACGCAGGAGTTAAATTTCCTCAGAGATCTAATTCCACAGCAGTGGTGGTCACTGCTCAAGCAGTTCCGAGAAATACGCTTAATGAACAACTCGCATCTGCTAGGAATGAGGGGACTGCTACTACTCAGCAGCGAGAATCTCAAACTGTCTCTCCTTCTAGGTATTTTCTTCACCTAATTGTCAGTTAACCAAATTCTTAGTTGATTTAAGAGACCTTATGGTGTTTTATTTCTCTGTGTATAGCATTTTACAAAAGGCTAGTACTGCATTAGAAGTTCTGAAGGAAGTGCTTGACGCAGTGGATTCTCAAAACCCCGAGGTATAAAATAAATACCTCTGGACTTTGTATTTTTAGCTCCTTTAAACAGACACTCTTTAGTCTCTTACCCTGAGAGATGAGTCCACCTTTTTGCATCCAGGGGGCAAAAGATGAGTTTACACTTGATCTTGTCGAGCAATGTTCGTTTCAGAAAGAGCGTGTAATGCACCTTGTAATGACATCGAGGCAAGGTCTCCTTTCTCACTTGGTTTAGTGGACACGTTAATAGCATATGTATTTCTCAAGTATATCAGTCAATTTTGTTATGCAGGGATGAAAAAGCAGTTTCTAATGCAATCGAATTGAATGAGCAACTTCAGAGAATTCTCAATAGACATGAAGATTTGCTGTCTGGTAGAGTTACAGTACCTAGCAGGTCTGGATATCATTCTAGTCTCGAACCTGTCCGTCCTACCTCAAACGGTCACCAGAAACGTCAACTAAATGCTTTTAAGACAAATACCGAATCAAGCAGCTCTATTTCTAACTCAGCCATTCTTAAGCTTGACGAAGAAGATGAGGAAGAGGAACCTGAGCAGTTGTTCAGAAGGTCTCTTCCCTTACATTACTCAATATCTGTAACTGGAAATTACAAAATTGGTTGTCTCATAATGTTCTTGGAATCTAAAATTGTTACTCTAGATGCTAAGTCGTAGGAATCTAATGTGAACGTCTGCTTGCAGATTGCGGAAAGGGAAAGCTAGAGCAAGGCCTGAAGACGAAGAAGAGCCATCACCTCCACAAGGATTACCTGGATCAGCAACCCATAATGAAAGACTCAACCGTCCACTAATTCGTCCTTTACCATCAGAGGAGCCATCACGCGCTGGAGATAGCAGTTCACAATCCCCGCCTGTTGTGATTCCACCACCACCTGCAAAACACATTGAGAGGGAAAAGTTCTTCAAGGAGAAGAAAGTCGACGGTGGCTCAGGTTTACCAGATCATATGAGAGGCCTTTCTTTGCATAGCCGAGATGGCAGCAGCTCACACAGTGGAAGTGTGGACTTCAGTGACTGAAACAACCAAAGCTTTCATCTTCTTATATATATGTATTCTTTACGCTCGTCTCTTTAGGTTTTGATCATTTTCAGAAGGAAAAAGTATGTCGTGTGTGCTGCTGTGTCTCTCTCTTTCTGTCTCTCTAGTGTTGTGAATTAAGAGCATAGCACCATGAGATCTGATTATGTATACGGGAAAAGGTACTTCCTTTCACTTTGTTATTTACAGAGGTTGTTGATCAAGTTTGTGTAACGAAGCTAAATGGTTTGAGGAATGACATCTTTTATGCCTTACGAGAACTTGGTTTGTTTGGTAATAGATTGTATAGATAAAATGTTGAAAATTTGATTATACATAAAGGAAGCAATAAAAGAGATTGAATATTAAACAACAAAGTGGGAGTGTTTTAAGCTTTAGAACTATCTTGACAAGAATGTGCCTCTTTGACATGCTTCTCATATTCATCTTCTTCTTCATCCTCTTCTTCCTCTTCTTCAAGGTCTTCCTCCACGTCTTCATCATCATCTTCATCAAAACCCTTGACGGCATTAGAAGACGGAGCTGGATTCCTTGCTTCTCCAACGATCTTCATTATGTCCTCTACGCTTTGAAGGGAGAAGCTCGGGGTTTCTCTCTTGTAGTACGCCGCTTGAGCAGACTCTGTAAGCTCCTTTGGCAAGTTCTTCAAGTACCATGGATGCTTTTTGATCTCTTTAAGTGTGATCCTCTTCATAAGTTTATGACATATCATCCAACATAGAAAGACAAAACTCAAAAAATAAAGAGTTTAAACTCATACAAATGAGAAAGTACCTTAGCTGAATTAGTGACAAATATACGAGAGAGAAGATGTTTGCACTCCTGAGATATGTGAACGTAATCTGGGATCTTGTACTGAACAGCCATAATACGCTGCAGAACATATTCACAACACCTTTGAGAAGAATTGCGGTTGGAAAATATAGAAGAAGCAGTTCAAGTAAAGGAGTTATTACATACTTGGATTGTTTTCCTGAAGTTTCTCGGATCATCAGGGTCTTCAAATGGGTAACCTCCAACCAACATGACAAAAAGAGTCACACCGCAGGACCAAACATCGGCATGCTACATCAACAAAACCACCAAATAGTTTCATTAGCAAGTGAGTATCAGTCCATTTGAATGCGTGAGAGTAATAGTTTAGTACCTTTCCATCATATTCTCTTCGGGAAAGAACTTCAGGTGCGATGTAAGCTGGAGTGCCGACAGTTGACTTAGGTCTAGAGTGAAGCAAAGATGACTGCACCATGAAAATCGAAACTTATTAGATCAAATCCAAGTGATGATGGGAAGTCAAAGCAGAAGAAAGAGGCTAATGAATGAATGAATGACCTTGGAGTAACCAAAATCACAGATTTTCAATAGTGGCGCAGGACTACCATCCAGCAGTGTGTTCTCAAGCTTAAGATCTCTGTGGCATATTTGCTGCAGATAACATAAAAGTCAAAGGATCATGCAAATTGAAGCAAAAAGATTGATCTCTTTTCACTTTTATGATATGTATTACAAAAAAAAACATACCAAGGAATGACAGTAATCCACACCACAAATCAGCTGCTGAAAGAAGTATCTAGCCTGGAAAAGATTGAAAGATTGAAGACAGATGTCGAAGCAAAAATTGAAGAAGACCCCAGATTTAGATGTTTGTAGCATAGAGATAAAAAAAAGAAAACAGCACCTCAGCTTCACTGAATCTACCAGCATTACAGATTCGTTCAAAGAGTTCTCCTCCAGAAGCATACTCCATTACAATTGCAAGATGAGTTGGAGTTAGAACCACCTGCAAAGCGTTTTCAACCCTTGAGTTGCTTAATCTGTGTGTAAAACTAGTAAAGATTTGAGAACTAAATCAACAAACCTCCTTAAATCGGATAATATTTGGATGCCTAAGTGATCTGTGATTGATAATCTCTCTCGCCACATTCTCATCTATCTGCAAACTCAACATACCATCAAATATGAAGATTATTTATCACCTAATCGAAACAAATCTTTTTTTTTTTTTTTTTGAAAAACCATCTCACTAGAGAGAACAAAAGATCAAACCTTACGACCTCTCTCAATGTATTTCATGGCAACGAGTTCTTTAGTCTCTTTGTGCCTAAGAAGGCGAGCCACACCGAAATTCCCAGCTCCCAAATCCTTCACAACTTCATACTTGTCCATCTCTTCTTCTTCTTCTTCTTCAGATAAAATCAGTTAAAGTGTTGTTTGAGATGGGTTATGTATACACTTTTGAGGACATGCACGAGCACGATCTCACTTGTGTCACAGTTGGAGTTGTGTTCGTTTCAGAAAAATGGTGTTATCTTATAAAGCGTTGCTTTCATAGGGATCTGAGATTGACCTTGCACCTACGCGTTTACTTGCACTGATAATGTGTATGTATCGATGATGGAGGAGTAAACGGAGGAGATGGGTGTGGAAGTGAGGCACGTGAAGAGGCTTGCTCGACTTCCCATGACCAGCTTTCAATTATTCTCTTTAATCTTATAAACTAATCATCCTTTATTAATACCTTAATTACTCCTTATATTACTTTGCCAATTAAATATGATTAAGAAAGATAATCACTAAGCTGAAGCTTAAGTTTCATTTATAACGTTCAAAATAAGTTACAGTACTATTCACGTTATTTTGTTCTATTTGTGTCCGAAATTAAATAATGTTTTAGAGAAAAAATATATACTACCAATGTTTTTAACTTAATGTTTTGTTGTAAGAAGTGGCATATGATAAGGTCGGTTAACTTAAGAAGACAATTAAACCCATTATTTGATAACTTCGGTTACTAATGAATTACAACAATATGCAATTATGCCTGATCTTAACCGACCATGTACGTTACTAACTACAATAAGTTTTATAACAGATTGTTTACATTTGGAGGAGTCAAACTCAAACCGGCCATCACATGACATATACTTATCGATTCCATTCTCCATGTTGTAATAAATATAACAGTTCACTTGTCAAAACCTTATATTATAAGATAACTAGATATGGACCCGTGCTATATATAACATGTTTATAATATTATGAATGATTAGTGTAGTAAAATATTTTAAACCATATAATCTTATAATAAAATTCATACTTGGTTTGGCCGACTTTTGTACCAAACATCTTCTAGATCTTTTTGGGTCTATAATATGATTATTTTGAGTTT
>OVBA01004042.1:0-25121 GCA_900406435.1 Lepidium aucheri
CTTAGATTTATCTATTGTCATCATCTTGCTCTGTTATTTAATCATTTCTCTTTTTTGCAAGTTTGATTCTGTTTTTATTTTGTCTTGTAGCTTATTTTGTCGTATTGGCTAGATTGCAAGCTTTCATGAAAGCATAGCCTATCTTTGTGACAGATTGATAGGTTGACTGAACTAGGATTTAGTATTAGGTAGATTGTTTG
Organism: Lepidium aucheri; assembly: GCA_900406435.1. Classification (NCBI taxonomy): domain Eukaryota; kingdom Viridiplantae; phylum Streptophyta; class Magnoliopsida; order Brassicales; family Brassicaceae; genus Lepidium; species Lepidium aucheri. Next base: position 201 of record OVBA01004042.1, read on the forward strand.
CAAGTAACTTCTGAGTATTGGTTCGACATCCACTTACTTACCACCATGCTTCAATGATTTGATTCCATAGGTCAAAAACCNTTCATATATAACCATTCCAATATCGAGATGTTGAAGAACTGACTCTGTATTCTCGTGGGTACCAACCTCTGCCATATGCCTGATATTGACAAACAATCTCTCAAAATATGTATAATAGATTCATGTGCCACTTCACAGACATGCCACACGTCTGTCAAACTAGTATGTCTTCGACACTGCTCGACATTAGACATAATAGCTTGGTGATCAAAAACTTGTTAGTCACCTGTCTTCCTCTAGTCACTACATGGAAATAGCTGTATTTTCTCTCCAACTCGTAGCCAAAGTTTCCTACTTTGTTGCCTCTCTTCATCTTTTTATTTTTGATATAAGGATTTCAATATCTCATTAATGTCTTGTAATCTTTGCTCATCAGGTGAAGAGCTATTCATTTCATTATCCAGAGCTATTTTATTTGATTCCAGAATCTGCTTATTTTCTTCTCATTAGACTTTAATTCTATAATAACATTTTTACAATTGTTCACCCTTTGTTCACACGATAGGAGAGGTAGAGTGCTCCGAGTTTTCTTGATTAAATCCTTTATTTCTGGATTCTTATTTGATGATCTATCATATCTGAACAAGGTTTTTTTTTCTTTTGCAGCCGGTCTGTGATCAGATCCTTCAAGTTTAAGATATTCACACCTTGCTTTGTGAAATTTATCAAACCATAGTCCATTAGCTACAGACCTATCAAAGCGACAGTGGACAAGGTGTGAGTGCTTGTAGCCTCTCCATGAAAGTGGACTGCCAGAATGTTGTAAGTCATACATGTCATTCTTCTCAAAAACTTCTCTAAAGTTCGAGAATGATTCTTTTGAGCGTTGAGGGCCTCCTCGTTTTTCCTCATTGCAGGTTATATCATTGAATTCTCCAGTATGAGGTAAGGTGAATTTCTTACTTCTAGCAAATTAGATAGTTTATTCCATAAGTCTTGCCTTTGTGCTTCACAGGTTCTCTGTACAGGAACATGATGTTGAAGATGTTCTTCTTAAACTTTACTCTATCATCTAGGAAGTTTGTTTCAACAGTTAATATCTTGACCTCCATACCATCCGACAAGAAAAGTGCCACTCCACCGCTGCTGCTTGAGCTTGGAGGCACTAGAACCGATCCTTGGCACTGAAGGCCATTTAGAAATTTAACACCTGATTGTTGGGGTTTCAAGTCTCCGAAAGTAACATAAAGTTTGGTGAGATACTCTTATGCATCTCCTTAACACGCCAGACTATTGAGGGGTTCCCCAACACCTAGCAGTTCCAGCTTACAACAACTAAAGAACCAACTCCTCTGCGTCCCAAAAACCCATCAATCTGCATGACGTTGGGGAGGGTCTTTTCCGACTTCTAGGATCTTCTCCTTGTAGGTTTCTCTATTCTTTATCAACTATATTCTTGCAGACTTGTGATTTTCCTCAGCATTTTGAGGTTCATGTGGTCTCACATTCGTAGATGCCGAACGAGGTGACTCAAAGATCTACAAGGCATTCCTTCTCTTAGAGCAGACACCCCTAGGGTTTGAGGGCTTCCTGCCACCCTCTTCTTAGAGGGAGTTCTACTAGGTTTTTTTTACAAGTTCTCTCCTTTCATTGTCTTTGGTAGTACCTTGTATATTGGGAATAGGATAACCTTCTACATTGTCTAAACGTAGCAAAGCAGAGATGCATTCCGGTATGATTTCAGGCAGGTACTCTTTAGCTGGCATGTCTGGTAGAGCAGACTGATCATCTTGACACAGTTCACCACTATGGCGCATACTTGCCTTGACCATATTAATAGCATTTTCCTCAATATGACATGATTCTATGAAGTTCCTGACTTTTTCCTTACTTGCAGCACTCTATACAGGGTCTGAAGTATTGGAATATTCAATATAGTTCTGTTATTTCTCCCATTGCTTCTTCTGTTGCTTCCTTTGATGTATGATTCTCGGTATGCAGTTAATTCTCGATCATAATCTCCTTTCCAGGGGGTTGTGGAATCTCATGCTCAATGTTCAAAGTATGATTCTCCACTATGTCTAATCCATATGAGCTTTCTCTTGATACTACAACCATATCTTGTGATCGAGGTGCGATTATTAAAAAATAAGGCAAAGAAGAGATGAGGGTCGAGGATTCACAATACCAAGGCAACTCCAAAGAAGGCTTAGAAGACCCAAAAGAGGTCCAAGGAGTCACCAAGGCTGAGGTCATGTCAAGAAAAGGCCAAAAGAAAGCCATCTGGAAAAGTCAATGCTAGACCAGGAAAATCAACGGTCGGAAGGCTGCATATCGCGGTTCGGACCCAGTACATACCATTGGACGGGTCATGGTCGAGGTAACACATACCGCAAGACATGTCCAGTACGTACCGTGGGTCGAGCCTTCACGTACCGTAGGAAGGACCATATATGTACCGCCACCTGAAGAAGCAAGTACGAAAGCCATCTGGAAAAGCAAGTACCGCCACCTGAAGAAGCAAGAAAGCCATCTGGAAAAGTCAATGCTAGACCAGGAAAATCAACGGTCGGAAGGCTGCATATCGCGGTTCTGACCCAGTACGTACCATTGGACGGGTCATGGTTGAGGTAACACATACCGCAAGACATGTCCAGTACGTACCGTGGGTCGAGCCTTCACGTACCGTAGGAAGGACCATATATGTACCACCACCTGAAGAAGCAAGTACGACAAGACGCAGAGTCACATACCGTAGGAATGACCTATTATGTACTGCCAGATGAAGAAGCATGTACTGCAGGTCGAGTCAGTGCGTACCACAGAATAAGAACTGCGTACCACGGAGAATAATCCGAGCTGGTCAACAGTAGAGTGAAAGAGTCAACACTCAGGAACAAATTTTAAATTTGGCTCTTCTAAGGCTTTGAGGCAGGTAACTAGACCTTAAAAGGCCCAAAAAGAATTTGAATTTGAATGAGAGCAGTTGAAGGGAAAAGAAAGTCACATGTTATGTTAAGTTTTGGACCACATCATGTAATGTCACATTAAAGCCTTGAAAGTGACAACCTCTCTCTGTCTTAAGCTGCTAGGGTTCTGTAATGCCTATATAAACCATGTAAACTGAATAAAGAAATCAACCTTTTGGTTCACCTTCTCTCTATTCTCGGCCAATGGCCACAACAATCTCATTCAAACTTAAATCTACATTATTCTCTCAAACTCTCATTATCTTGATTCTCCAAACAATCTCAATCATTCTCACTTATTCTCATCTATAATTTCGCATATTCTAACATGGTATCAGAGCATGATCTATGCTCTTCGTTTTTTGTTTATTTATTTGTTGTTAAAATTATTTTTATCAAAAACATTTTCAAATTTGTTTTCCCTTGCTTTATTTCTTCTTTGAAATAATGAAGAGAACATAATGGTGCTGAGGTGAAGAACCTCTATCTCTGAGCACCATCTTATCTCAAATTTTCACCTTTCAATTGTTTTCAAACCATTTATTTTCCTAAATCTTTATTTTTTCTTTCTTTTGTTAATCTCCTTTATGACAATGAAGAGTAGAAAATGGATCTATGGTGAAAATCATAACAAAGAGGAATATGTCTGTCTCATAACCATTTAGCTTTAAGTCACATTATTTGCAAATTGTTTTACTTCTTTTGATTTTTCGAAAAGTTGCTTTGATTTTGTGACAATGAAGAGAAATGATAGCTGTGAGAAATCCACAAAGGAGAGACAAAGATCTATACCTTAAGCTCCATACAGGTCTCTAGGTCATGGCTCTTGAAGGTATTTTTAAAACCTCAAATCATTTTTTGGTTATTTTGTGACAATGAAGGAAAGAGAGAGTGAAAATGGGTAGCTACATGCCTTTACCCATTGATCCATAGAAGGATCTGCTTTGGGAGTGACGTAGGATCACAGTGGCTTGGCTTCAAACCAAGTAACTCTCTCCTCAAATCCCTAAGTTTATTTGCTTGTATCTTTCAAATGGTTTCAAAATTTGTCCAAAAAATTTTCAACTCAAAAGAACATAACCTTTGCGGTTGATTCTTATGGATCTAGCTGCTTAGGGCCACAAGTTCCATATATTTCAAGTCTTAGTTCGAACCAAACCTTTGAGTTAAAACCTTGAACTGTCTTACTCTCTTATGAGATGATGAAACACAAAGTTCATTGTAGTAGTCATGCGGTTTAGAATATTTTTTTTCCTTTAAGGAGAACCATGGTCTGTAGTAATTAATACATATGGGTTTAAGACTTCCAAAACCATGTGAAATATATTTGGGACAAGAGGAGATAAGAGTAGTGATAAACTAAAACTCCTATGAGTAAAGTTTTCCACAATCTCAATGAATCCTAAAAACACCTCTTTAAGTACAATAAGAGTGAACCTTGAGCCACATTACTCCTATGAGTAATAATTCTTCAAAGGCCAAGTTGAATCCAAATCTTGTGTACTACTAAACCTTTGTTTAGTTTTGTTTTCTTCTTGTTGTGAACCGTGACCAAAAACGGGTTGCTCTTTGTAGATCCAAACTGTTTAAATCATGTTGTATCCACAAGTTGTTATTCCATATCAATGGATAGGGAGGAAAACGATTTAATGCTTGTCTAAGCTCTCGCCTTAATGAATCCCAAGTAAAAATGGAAAATCGTGGCTTGATCTTTCCTTATGGATAAGTATGTAATACCATAATGTATCCAAGTTCCTTGACAAAATCAAAGAACCTTGGTCCGATTCACTCTTGTGAAATGAAAGTGAAGACCTTGATGTATCCAATGTTTTGATGCCTAAGGGGGAGGGGAGATCCGTGACCAAGCTTGGCTCTTAGAAGCCTTAAAACTCCTAAAGTCATGTTGAATCTAATCTTTCTTTGGTGTTTGTTTTTGTTTTGAATCTAAGGCCGCAATCTTGCACTAAGTCCTTAAGCAAAATTGATGTCTCTTGATCAGCAAGTTCTTGGTAAATCATGTACACTTGTGATGATAGAGCATCCTTGTTTTCTAAAATGCAAGGGAATCCATGTCCGTTTTACTCCTTATGGATACTAAAACTCTCAATGACTTTGGATTCACATACTATCTTATGATGGATATAATTTGACATACACGGTTTCTTTTCTGTATGAAGTTGATATTCTACCTATTGTCACTGTGCACTCTAATCTCTTATTCAAAAGTAAAACAACTTTATGGTCCTGCACCATAAAGAGAAAACTTACAACTAACCGTTTGTTGATTTTATTATTAGTGAATAGGGAAGTAACAATGAGATATCACTATCCATTGTTTACCCTAGAAGAATAACATGTCAACAAGAGTCAAGTAGTCTTAAACCAAACCATAAGGAGGAGAAATCAAGAAGGGACCCAAATAATCTACCAAGAGTCTTGAGTCCTCAAGCGGTCATAAATAGGACTTTCACCTAATTATTTTTGCCTCTTACATAATTACTCATATATGCAATCCCAAAATCCATATTTCTCTTCCTTAGTTCACGATTTGCTTTAAAACTACCTAATTCTTTGTTGAAGGAAATGTGAGGATCAATTAAAAAAAGATAATATGGGAAGTGGCTCTTGGATAATGAAATGTTGATAAGAACGAAGAGTGGTGGAGAAGATCTTGGCATAATAAAGGGCCAGTTTTTTTAACCGAATCAAGTATGGAGTTCAAGAAACACAAAGTCTTCCAATTCAAGGAACCTAAAATTGTCTTCCAAAGGAACTTCAACCACTTGCTTGTACCATACATTTGGTAGCAAATGTATGAAGTCTCGACAAATATTATCTCTTGATACTAATCTTCGGGTTATCTAGTGTCATCTTAGCTAGGGATAAATGCTAAATACATTTAAAGTAGCTAAGGGATTGGAGAGTTGGAGCAGTATCAAGAATCAACAAAGCGTGAAACAATCCAACATCTAAGGTGTTCACGTCCAAATGTGGAAAGATCTTCACCTTAACACTTGCCAAAACAAGTTGTGAAGAAAAGTTTAATATCAAAGGTAAGCGTGTGGAAGTCTCCTACAACAAAGCTACTGCCATCAACAAACACAAGAATAACCTCTAAATTGTTTATTGTTTTCCATGCATACCATTTTTGTCAACGTCAGTTGCATAAAGTGTGTCTCATTTTCCTTCTTAAACCCATCGGCAAGTTACTTTAAAATTTTAAATCTTCTTGTTGAAGGTTTAGAGGAGTCAAGCCATGGACATTCTCAAAAGGAAGAATTTATGAGTCATGTGTAAATGTTATTGTGTCTAAGAGAAAAGGATTAGAACTAAAGATAATCAAATTGTTGATGGAAAGTTGCAAAGTACAGAAGAGCCATTTAGACCTTCATCCACACACTCTCACAGTGGTGTAAGTATTCAAAGGAGCTAAGGGATCAAGTCCTTAGTTGAATCCAAAGATGGACTTGAGCATAAAGTCTGGAAAAATGTTTTAATTCAAACCATGTCCAAAGACGAGAAGTAAACACTACAAGGAAAACACATATTGTTAGAGCGGAAAATTTGCTATCATATATGTTATATAACATTTTCTCAAATGCTATGACATCCACATCTATGGTGGATCTGGATCATATGATAGCGTTATTTGTTTGTGCTATGTTAAAGAAGATGTTATGACAATTATTAAGTGCTGTAATTTTGATTGTTATAGCGTTTTTACTTTTTATAATAAACAATACGATAAGCCCATCGACGTACTATAATAGTTCTATCTACAATAATATTTGTGTAACACTAAACTATATTTTGTTATCACACTATGTGATAGCTAATAACCATTGCTATGATTTTACATTGTAGCCTCTTTTTGTCACTATATATATATATATGTATATATTCCAATATGCTATCTATTGCTATTTTGTAATTGAATCCTTATGTCAAAAACGTAAATCAATTTAACTTGCAAAATCAACATATTCATTTAAAGCAAAATTGGTTTGGTTCCATTACACAAGTCTTAACCCATTCAACCTACATGACAAAAGTAGGCATCCAAAATGTCTAAGATAGATTACATTTAAGTTAGCTTAATCAAGTGATTAGTACTAGCTAAGCTGGACCAGATGACCTTCATTCCCTACAACATTCAAAATGTATGTATTGCCACCTCAAATCTTTTGTTGTTTTCTCGGATCTGTACATCCTCTTTAGTCTAGGAATTATCGGAAAGTACTGTAGTACTTTCTATGGAACTCTTTTCCTAACTTCACCGTTGTGCATATTGGTATTCCATCTTGAAACCTTGCATTTACAATAATTGTCGAGCTACTTGTATCTTTTCCTGAATTAACAGCAGTCATTGACACATGCATGAATCTTTTGGTAGCTCATATCAAATGATTTAAGAAACTTCTTAAACTCATACAGTGATGTGTGTAAGACATTGTTTTTTGGCAACATATTCGGCAATGTTTCAAGCAATTCATTGAAGCTTTTGCCAGACCAACCATTCTGCATCTTGAGTCTGAATAGTGAGACAATTGCCGATAACTTACTATGATTTACACAAGATGGATACAATGATGTTCCAGCATCTGCAATCTTCACAAGAAATTCATCTTCTTTCTTATCCTTACCCTCCGCAACCTCATTGACATCACTTTGAATACCAAATTGATCCAACACCTCAGTAGCCTGATACAGACCTATAATCTCATCATTAAACTGATTTAAATTCCCTTCAATTTCAATCCCTTTCTTCAATTCTCCATGATGATACCAGTCAAAATGTTTTTTGTACGCGTCATCCATTCCTCTTCTTACAAGGTGATCAACTACGACACTACCAGGGTGACGATCTATATTGCGGCAGTCAACACAAGGACATATAACCATGTCCACTGCTCCCATAGATGCAACCACAGACCATACAAAATCAGTAGGCCCTCTCTCATATGTTGGATCAGCTCTTCAGAATGTAAATAAAAAGAAGAGAGAATGAAAAAAACAAGAACCCTTACTCAATCCTAACCTATTTAAATAAAAATTTTACCCGCAAAGATGCACCCCATCCTTGTGCACCATTATATGTTCTAACCTTAAATTAATTAAAACCAAATAGTAGATAACTTAACCTCATATGACAATCATATCTTAACAACCTCAATGTAGTAAATAGAACATATACATTAAAAAAATCATGAACTAATGATGACTCATAAACATAAACAAATGACACGTTTCATAGCAGTTTCAGATTCAAATCAGGCCGTTTAAGATCAGGCCGTTTGAATAATAAATCAATATCCATTAACATCAAACCAAATATGTACCATACAACCAAGTCATCTTAGCATCAATGGAGTCATTCATATATGAACAATGTAGTTAAGATTTAGTTGAAACCCATAGAACAATGCAATAACCAAAATTATAGTAATTCAACCTAAAAAGTCTTAATCTAGATATGAACAATATAATCAAGGAATCTTAGTCTCATTGTAAATCATGTATTAGCAGTTGTAATACCAATTAAAAAATCACATGAAAACAAAACAAACACCATACGTAATGAAATATTCAACTAGTAGCGATGTAGTACAAGTAGTATTATCAGTTTAAAAGAAAATAGTGTACTAACCTGTGTGAGACAAGAACCAAAAAAAAAATTCAAGTTCTCACTATTGCATTCATCACCACTTGCAAAACAAAATAACAGTCTATTAGTGCAAGTAGAAAATACTCATCAAATATTAAACAACACTTGTAAGTACTCAACAAATACTCTAGATCATACTCACCAAATGAAGCTTCAATTTGGATTACTTGCATTCAACAAAGCTAAATAAAAATGTTTACAGAATTAGTATAACTCATATGAGATTTAAGATTCAGAGTTCAATATAGTTTCATATTCAGAATTCTATACAGTGCTCAATACTTTATAATATATATCAGAATCTACTAAAAACTACACTCAAACTCAATTTACTAAACCTACACTTAAAATCAAATTGCTAAACCTCAAAACTATATTACTTAGAGCATTTTTGCCTTCAACCCAATGCAATTTTCTAAGAACTTATAAAGACTCTATTAGAGTTAAAAGAAATGATAAAGCTAGCTTATTAGAAACCCCAATCGAACAGATTCGGAATAGTAAATGTAAATTTTTCTGAAATATATGATAAATCTAGCTTAATAGAAACTCCAATTGAAAACTTAAATAAGTCACGATAAATCTTAGACTCGCATGTGTCTATTAAACAAAATCGAATCGAGTCCCATATCTGAAAGAATATGTTACTTAAAGATATGATAAAACTAGCTTAATAGAAACTCATAACCTAACAAATAAATCTCACAAAACATAAAGAAGGAAGAAATTGAAGCAATAGAGTCTCAAATACTTGCCTTCGTTGAAGACAGCGAAGAGCCTTAATTCGTTATGATATGCAAAAGAAAAAGGATAATAAAGATTAGAAAATCGATAGGTTAAAGCAAACTTTACAATAAGAACAAAGAAGGAAATGAGATTAGAGAGTAATATATAGGAGAAAGATGGATGAGAATGACACCTGCTTCTAATTCACAAGTAGTAGCAGACTTACGGCCAACGATAAAGGATGTGGTCGCTGGCGAGTTGAGTTTGCTGAGTGAGTGATAGATGATATCAGAGAAGATAACCTCTGTGTGTTACGAGAAGGGGGAAAATGATCAAAACCTAATATTTCTCTAAGTGTTTAGGCGGAAGAAGATAATTTATGTTCCCGCTTACTTAAATTTTATCTTAGCATTCATGCAATGCTATCGTATAGTTGTCAAAATTGAAAACAAATGTTTAATAGCAAATGAGTAAAACATGCTATTATGATATGCTATCAATGAACAATATTTTTGTAGTGAAACCACGGAGGAACCTTCTCAATGGCATGAAATGTGAATCTTGATGATCACCATCAAGTTGTGAAGAGTGAAGAAACTTAACCCAAATATGGAAAGCCTAAATACGGAAAAGATGACAAAAAGGTGTCTTTGGATAAAAACACAAGCAAAGGAAGGATGAAACTTACTCAAACTACAACGTCCATCTATTCCTTGAGTAACACACTTGCAAGGTATGGAATTTCTATATGATTTTTGTGCTACTAATATGTTTGTTTTCCATTGAATGGCTAGCTAGGAACAAGGGTGTAATACGCTCTAAAGTGGCTAAGTAAAATCATGGATATGGAGCTAAATTAAATAAAAGGAGGATCATATTATGGAGCTTACCGAACGGGGAAGCTTCTCAAATGCTCGTGAAGAAGTTTGCTACCAATTTCAACAACCTTCAAGTCATAAACTAAGACCATAGCTACGCCATTGAAATCGTGAAGCTATACTCTTTTCCCTTGGTAGATTTTTGTCTCACGTGGTTTTCTCTCAATGGTTTTTAATGAGGTAGTCTTTGCGGTTTTCAAGCTTGATCTTTGGTGTCCTCTCATTCAAGCTTACAGGGGAGTATTAGAAAATGAGGAAAAGAAGAGATGAGGGGTGAGGATTCACAATACCGAGGCAGCTCCAAAGAAGGCTTAGAAGACACAAAAGAGGTCCAAGGAGTCACCAAGGCTGAGATCATGTCAAAAAAGGCCAAATGAAAGCATTCTGGAAAAGTCAATGCTGGACCAGGAAATTCAATGGTTGGAAGGTTGCATTCCACGGGAAGAACATACCACGGGTCGTGGTCAAGATCACATGTACTGTAGGACGTGTCTAGTACATACCACGGGTTAAGCCTTCATGTACGCGGGAAGGACCCAATACGTACTGCCATGTGAAGAAGCAAGTACCACATGACTCAGAGTCACGTACCACGGGAAGGACCCAATACATACCGCCGGGCAAAGAAGCATAAACTGTGGGTCAAGTAAGTGCGTACCACGGACGAGAAACTACATAACACGGACAGTAATCCATACTGGTCAACGGTAGAGTAAAAAAGTCAACACTCAGGAAAATGAAATTTGGCCCTTCTAAGGCTTTGAGGCAAGCAACTAGGCCTTAAAAGGCCCAAGAAGAGTTTGAATTTCAATGAGAACAGTTGGAGGGAAAACGAAGTCTCATGTTATGTTAAGTTTTGGACAACACCATGTAATGCCACTTTCAAGCCTTGAAAGTGACAACCTCTCTCTCTCTTAAGCTGCTAGGTTTTTGTAATGCCTATATAAATCATGTAAACTAAATAAAGAAATTAACTTTTTGGTTCACATTCTCTTTATTTTTGGCCAATGGCCACAATAATCTCATTCAAATTTAAATCTTCATTGTTCTCTCAAACTCTCATTTTCTCGATTCTTCAAACAATCTCAATCATTTTCACTCATTTTCATCTATAATTCCATATATTCTAATAGTGATATTAATCGATTTCCATGCCATTATAGATTGTGGTTCTTGTCTCCACAATCTTCTACAGATCGGATATGGAGGAGTGTGAACAACTTCCTTCACGTGACTACTTCGTGCTTTCAATTGGTAGTCCCTATCTGGTTTCCTTCTCTAGTTTGTAACAGAATAATATTATTAACTTCTGTTAAAATCTGGCTTTCTCTTATAGTCTGCAGCCAATACTCTTCTAGGTTCTTCTCTCACATCTTTAGATTCTTCTTCAGCCACAACAGTGAACTTCTCTTACTCCCCAAGCAAAACAGGGCATTCCTTCTGTTCATGAGTTAGAAGCTTGCAAGAGAAACATAAGTTCTCTAATCTTTCATACATCAATTGTGCAGTCAGTTCTTCATTACTTGGGAGTTCAATGGTGATTTTCATTCATGATAGGTATGAGACCATTCATCTGGACCCTTATTCTAGCCTCTGTTGGAGAGATGTCTACTTTATAGACTATGCCAATATCTTTTCCAACACTTTGGATACATTTTTTTGTCCATAGGTATACACGGAGTCCCTGAACTTCGATTCAAAAGGAGATTTGGGATGGAATAGGGTTGGCTCTCATTGTTGTATTATGAGCATCCACTTTGCGAAGTGGTAAGGGTTATTTTCTATGATCTTTTTCAAATCTCTTTTTTCTCAAACTGAAATTAGAATAACCCCTTGACCTAGATCAGATCAAATAAATTTAGGAGATATTTTTCAGTGCTCTACAAGGAAGGGGATTAGAAACCAAACCTTTAAGTTCTTGGGTTGTGAAAGACCGTTTTTCTATCAGATTTTGGTTATTTGGTTCATCAACTCTGATTCTGCTTGTACGAGGACGAACCATTGGGATTGATTTTCTACCATATATGTTGCTCATCTGATCTCTTGTGTTTCTCATATATATATATATATATAAGCTTTAACAAAAGAAATATAATTATTAAGATTAATCTCAAATAGTTTACTGATCTAAACTATAATTTGAGATACGTAAATATTAAATTAATTTATAATTTAAATTGTTATTTTAGAAAATTTTTATAAAAAAATGTATAAACTTCTAAAATATTATTCAAAATATCAATATATATATATAAAACTTTATTTAAATAAAAGCAAACATGTACATTACACAAATCCATAATTAGTAATATATAAAGATAAGATAGAGATTTAACAATCGTCTGCGTATTAACAAGATTCTAATTAGGTTGTTAAGGATTTATGTTACATATCAAAGATAAATCCAACCACCCTAAATTGTTAAAATTAAATATTTGTAATGTATTTCCTTGAGCCTCGGGGTCCAATTCGCTAATGTAGGAGACTTGAATTGAACCAATAACTACTCGCCACGTCATAAAAGTAACGAAGCTCTCGCTTTGTCACTCTCTAAATCAGCTAACAATTTCTTTCTTTTTGTTTTTTCTTCGCCAGGTGTTTTTTTTCTTGTCAAATTTTTTTTTCCCCGATAAGCATTGTAAAGAAAAAAACCTAAGCAAAAAAAGAAGCACCTTTTTGTTGTCACCTGTAATCGCCCATAAGAAATAAATTTGGATTTCGGATTTCCTTCCGCCTTCTCCTCCTCTTCCTAAACACATCCTTTCATTTTCCCGCACTTTCTGACCTACGCGTAAGGAATTTTCTCGTCCGGGAAATGAGGTGGGAAAGGGTCCGACAACAACAGCAACAAGTGGGTCTTGGTGACTCTTCTTCCGGGCCCGGAAAGAGGTGGGGACACACTGTTAACGCCATTAAAGGAGGTAGCTTTCTCTATGTTTTCGGTGGCTATGGCAGAGATAATTGCCAAACCAATCAAGTTCATGTTTTCGACTATGGTGAGCTCTCTTTCGATATCGTCTCTGTTATGAAAATGTTGGAGTTATGTTGATCGATATTTTGTATTTGCAGAAAATCTCAATACATCTCGTGTGTTCTGTGTTACGATTTTTACAATCATCTAGGGTTTTCGTCTTTTGATTATCCTGCATGTGTGCTATAGGATAATGAATTACACTCTTTTGAGTTTTTTTTTCCTATTCCGTCAGATTTTGATATTTAAGAAATGCCGTAATTTCTCTATATGCACATTTTTATTAAAAAGCTTTTGTCTTTAATTCATTATATTCATCGTACTTGAATAATTTCTCTTGGACCCGTTTGAAGAAGTTCTCTCGGTATTAATATGATTTCTAGGTTGGTCTATTGTGGTTAACTTGCTTTAACTGCGCTGATCTTTTTCGCAGCAAAGCAGACATGGACTCAGCCAATTATCGACGGCACTCCTCCTCCTCCTAGGGACAGTCACAGCTGTACAACAGTCGGCGATAACCTTTTCGTGTTTGGTGGTACTGATGGAAGTAACCCTCTCAAGGATTTGCACATTCTAGATACTTGTAAGCCTTTTCTTTTTGTATTTTCGAGTTTTGACTTCTTCCTGTTTTAAAAGAAGTCATTCTCAATTGATTTGTTTTGTTGTTGTAGCTTCACATACTTGGAAATGTCCGAGTGTTAGGGGAGAGGGACCTGAGGCAAGAGAAGGTCACAGCGCCACGCTTGTTGGTAGAAGGCTCTTTGTATTTGGTGGTTGTGGAAAGTCTTCTGATACTAATGATGAAATCTATTACAATGACCTTTACATACTCAATACAGGTACAGTTTAATTTTTGGCTATGTTCTCTTTTCCATATTAACATTTGTTATGCATTGATAAACGAATCTTAGATAGATTGGGATTCTTCAACAAATACAAGTGCAAACCATGTTCTTTTGTGCCTTAATGCTGATGTTTTGGAATACTTTTTGTACTAAATTTTTGAGGGTGCGAGTAATTAATCAACTTTATGTTTGTGTAGAGACTTTTGTGTGGAAACGGGCTGTTACCATTGGGAATCCTCCATCTGCGCGAGATAGCCACTCTTGCTCATCGTGGAAGAACAAAATTGTTGTTATAGGTGGTGAAGATGGACATGACTATTATCTGTCTGATGTTCATATCCTTGATACAGGTGAAAACACATTTTTAACTTCATTGTCTTTTTTTCCTTACAATCGTATACCTCTGTCTGATGGTTAATGCAATTTTTTCCCCCTCCATTTTGACTTTTAGATACACTCATATGGAAAGAGCTGAATACTTCAGGGCAGTTGTTGACACCTCGAGCTGGTCATGTTACTGTTTCACTTGGAAGGAACTTTTTTGTGTTTGGAGGGTTTACAGATGCTCAGAATCTTTACGATGATCTCTATGTCCTTGATGTCGGTATGTAACTGAAGCATTATTTAATAGCAATATGAATCAATTGTGAAGTAAATTGGTTTTGGTCCTTTCTTACTATAGAGGTAAGGTTCTGCCTTTTTTTGTGTCCAAAAAAATCTGCTCACAGTTAAAGGTTTCAAGATGAACCATTGTATCAATTCTCGTGAAAAGGAAACCTGTAAAAGCCTTTCTAAAGTGTGTTAGTGTGTTATTGGTTTCTTTGTCTTAATCAGTTTTTGAGATTGATAATGACGCATATTCACATAGTTTTATCTTTTGCTTCTCTGTCCGCTTGTCTATAGATACGTGTGTATGGTCCAAGGTTCTCACCATGGGAGAAGGACCATCTGCTAGGTTCTCTTCTGCAGGGGCTTGTCTAGATCCTCACAAAGCTGGTTTTCTTGTGATTCTTGGTGGCTGCAATAAGAATCTCGAGGCATTGGATGATATGTTCAACTTACACACAGGTAATTAGTCAACTTACTAATTTCCAAATCTGATTATTAGATAAATCATAGTGACACTTGGATATGACAGGACTTTTCTCTTTCTTATCATTTTTATCTCCGTTAATAGGACTTGGATATGATGCACCATTTGATCAGAATGTAGGGAGGTTGTCTCTAAAGAAGCAATTGAAGATGAAATGTCAAGAACAAAATCACGCAAGTTCTGTATATGATAAATCTTTTGTCAGTACCGATACGGATCATCAAGGTATGTTTAGAGAAATTCCGTGCTAGCCAAGATAGAATTGAAACATAAAAAGGTACCATTCTCCAGTAGCAGAAAATCACTAGTATGTGTATGCTTGCTTTTATTGTAGGAAGAGGGAATTGTGGTTTGAACTCTGGCCATTTTGATCAAGGAAAGATGATGTTTCAAGCTCGCGTGACTGAGAGTTTTCCGGTTGGTTACAGTATAGAAACAATGATAGACGGAAAAGTGCTTCGTGGTGTTCTGTTTTCAAACAAGCAGTGCTCTGTTCTGGCGACCGATCAAAGCTTTAGTAGGCAAGTGGTCGAATTAATCTTTCTTCTTTTCGTGTTTTTCTGTTGGTTGCATTGTTTTGTGAACAATTTATGTGTTGTACAGAAAGAGGCCAGCTAAGCCAAATGGTGATCAGGATAACAGATCAAAGATATCAAGAACTGAGATCAAGGATCATGCTGATGCTATGGAGTCGATAGATTCTCCATCAAATGGCGTGGACGCTGGAATTGATACCATCAGCAATCCTGTGGATAATAATGTAAACATGGTGGCAGCGGCATCACATGAAACAGAGACCGCTGTTGTCACATCTGATACCAAGAGCCAAGATGCATCTCAACTCAACATGGTGCCGTTCTTTAATAATAGATCCTCAAGAACTCGGCTTTAGTTATTTCTTTCTCTCCTAAAAACCCGAAATCTATGTGCAGGGCACTGTAAATGAAGCTCCATCATCAGTTCCCCAGGCAGATGAAGCGTCTTTAGAATCTAGAAATGCAATAGCGATAGATGATAGAACTACCAAGGCCGGATCTGGAAAGTCATAGCTACAAAAACAAAGGTGGCCTAAAAGTCCTTGTGTCTGAATCAGTACTAGACTATTAGAAGAGAAGAAGACATTGCATCTGAAAACAGGGTCTAACTCGGTTCTTTTTGAGTATTTGATTACAGATGAGAGATTCTCCGGTATATGACTAGAGGAACAAAATCATTTCTACATATGTAGATCTGGAGATAGGACGGGTTTAATTTGGAATCTAAGATTATCATTTCTACCGCTGAGGATGAGGAGGAGCTAACTCTGACTTAGTTTTTTTTTGTTTGTTCTTTTCTTTCTGCAATTATGGTTTAAATCCTTTTGATACATTTCGTAGATCTATGTATCGTTGTATGGAGCTGATCAATTACGCAATCATCACCACCTATTGAATACAACATACTTTCGTGACAAAAAGAACTTTTATAAAAAAACTAGAACTAGGTACAGAATTCCAAATGTAGTGGTCTCGTGTAATTTTTTTGTTAAAAGTAACAATTTTTAAACCAATGACTTAGAATTTAAGCAAAAGACATATTTATAGTTATAAATGGAATATGAATTTATCATTATTATTTAATCTAAATTTATATTCCTTCCGTTTCATATTAGTTGTCATTCTAAACTAAATTTTTTGTTTCACTTTAATTGTCATTCTACTTTTACAATGTAGTTTTTAATACAAAGTTATCTCATTTGCCTATACTTAAATAATTAAAATATTAAATGGTTTTGGAATTTTAATAGTCAAATAAGGGTATAAGAGAACATTTACATATCTCTTAATATGTGTGCAAAACTCTAAAATGACAACTAAAGTGAAACGAAAGGAGCATTTAATTTTGATTTTTTACTTTACGGTTGTTTGGTATATATATATATATATATACTTTTTCTTAAACTGGATATATTAAAAAGCAAAACCTCGAATAGACTAAACAACCGGTTCCAATTACCAAACAAAATGACACTATACAGATCAACTTAAACTTGAAAACGCCACCAAGAATGAAAAAAAAAAAAACATAAATTCAAAGCACACTTAGACTAAGATAATTAAGTATGATCAAACAAAAGAGATAGAGGTGATGGCAGTAACATCAAGAGGTCAGAAACTCTTGTGAGTTTTGTTGGAAGACTTTGTAAAATGGCCTGAGTAACGTTTTCTCTTAGTTTCTCTGTTAATAGGGACTTGGACTTCATGCTGATAGGACGCAATAGTCAAATCAAGTTCAAAAGTCGCAGAAAAATTGTTAAAATGTTTGTTCTGGGTTAGTATTTCCTGAATTGTGGCTGAGAGAGTCTTCAATCCATCAAGTCTATTAGCTAGAGGAACACTTGTGTAATTGGTTTCACCTTGAAAAGGTGCAGGAGATGCCAAGCGAGATTGTTGTATGAGTAACTCTGTAGATTGATTATTGTGTGGAGAAGAAGTTTCCTCTTGATGCATTTGAGGCTAAGAGTGATAATACTCTTTAGGAAGAGCTATGTAGGTGCAGTGAGAAGTACTGTGGTTGAAACATTGACAAGTGAGGCAGAACCGGTTCAACATCTCTTAGTGAAAAACCACTTGAACTCTGTCTCCATTTTCATAATTCACTCTCTCAAAAAACTTGAGTCTATCATTAACGTTGAGTTGATCCTTGCTCTGACCAGTGCAGCTCTTCTTAGTGAAGCTTCTTGAACATCAATCTCGAGAAGATCTCTCAACGTGCGACAATGAGGTCAATGATTGTTCAAGAAGCATACTATAAAGGCAGCTCGTGAATTTGTACCCAAACAGGAACTGTTTTGAGGAAATTTGTTGGTGGCTTGGGCTCCCACCTTTGAATTGCTACAAGCCAACCGTTATGAAGGATTGGTTGGTTTTATAAGAAATCAATGAGATCCACCTCGTGTTGAAAAGAATATGAACATAGTCTCTGTCGATGATCATGCCTTGAACCCTTGTTCCCATTCACCATATGTTCGGGCAATTCCTCTGCCATATCTTGGATGTTTTGTTCCTCATAGTTAAGAGGTTTGGCGATGATACTCATTGTGCTCCTTGTCATTGTGGAGGTGTATACGTGACAGAGAATCTTTATTGCTTCATCCTAGCGACCTAGGTGGAATAGGATGATTGCCGACCAAATGTTTGACTCCAATTCTTTGTAGTTTGAGATTCAAGTGGAGATTTTTGACAGTAGAAGAAGACTTTTTCAGCTTTTAAGAGCGGGAGCAGAGCCATGTGATCA
This sequence comes from Lepidium aucheri, assembly GCA_900406435.1. Lineage (NCBI taxonomy): Eukaryota > Viridiplantae > Streptophyta > Magnoliopsida > Brassicales > Brassicaceae > Lepidium > Lepidium aucheri. The sequence goes on from OVBA01004042.1 coordinate 18,645, forward strand.
TTGCGTCTAGTACACATGGCTGGGGGAATGGGAACATTTCTTAGGGGCAGAATAAACAAAGCAATGCATGTACTCCCCGTGGATGATATCGCCGCCAAAATCTTTGTTTGAGATCTCCATCTTTTATCTAGATTTGTCAAGAAACAATTTGATTGGTTTAAAAATCCGAGTTGACCAAGTGTCCAGGTTATCATTGGTTCACCGTTAAACGAGTTAGCTGCAATGATCACTATGTGTTATAATGTGGCTCGGTTAGGGAAGGTGAAGTGGAATAAGAGGATTGGTTGATGTGGCTCTAGAGGCTACGTTTATTGTGTAAAAAGGCAGTCAAGGTGTATATGATGGGCCAAAATAATAAGAGATTAATGAGGTGTAGAATTAAAACCACCAATAACTAAAATTGCTATCTCACTTATAATTAAGGTATATCTTACTGATTTTTAATTCAACCGCTAGTTGAGTCTTTTGGCTTGCTGTGAGCAAATAGAGTATGTTTGTTGTTAGAGATTATCCATCTTTGAGCAGCAGGTGAACAGAGAAACAACATATGATTAATTATCTCTTCTGAGTCTCTGCAAATTGGACACCAGTTATCAGTAGTTATCGATCTCTTGGTTAACTTTGAGCGTACTGCTAATATTCTTTATAAGGCTCTTTAAATGAATATTTTGATCTTTGTGGGTGCTTAAATACTCCAAATTTTCCTTTTTAGAATGGTTTCATATTTCATTCTATTTGTTTGCAGTAAATTCATGTCAATGGCGATTCCAGAACTGTTTTTAGTCTGAGGCACATTGTATCAAAGAAATCTCCCGAAAATTATGATATTTAAAACTCAAAGTAAATTTTATGACGTAAAAAAAATTCTACCAACTTATCCTACATTCATTTATGTTTTGCATATAATTTTAACAACAAACTTATCTTAAATCACTATAAAACAATTATTTATCGAAATCTATTTTTTCTAAACTTGGAAGAGAAAAACGTAGAGAAAAATATAATTTAATTGAAAAAAATTAACCTTGACAATTGCTACTTACTTTTTCTTTTTCGGTTTAATAATTTTGTTTATATTCTTATGATTTTGATACGGACTTGTAATTTTATTAACAAAATTGGACTAGGCCACTTTTTTCTCTTCATTATATTGAGTTGTAAAACCCTTATTTTCTTAATCAAATATAAATAAATTTATGTAAAAATAAAAAAAAATTAGAAAAAGTATGGGGCACATGCCCCAATACTTAAGTTGTTGCACCCATCTCTGCAATTGGGCAATGGCGAATCTATAACTGTTTTTAGTATGAGACCCATTGTATCAAAAGAAAATTTTCAGAAATTAAAATATATAAAACTGAAAGTAAAGTTTATGACATAAAGAAAATCCTACCTACTTATCCTACATTCATTTATATTTTATATATAATTTTAACAACAATTTTATATTAAATCACTATAAAATAATTATTTATCAACATCTATTCTTCCTAAACTTGGAAGAAAAAAAATATAGAGAAAAAATATAATTTAATTAAAGAAAAATTAACCTTGATAATGGCTATTTCCTCTTTTTCAAGTTTTAATAATTTTGTTTATATTCTTACAATTTTGGTATAGACTTTTAATTTTTTTAACCAAATTGGATTGGGGCACTTTTTTATGTTCATTATATTAAGTTTTAGACCCTTATTTTCTTAATTGAATATAAATAAATTTATGTAAAAAAAAAATTTAGAAAAAAGAGTATGGGACACGTGTCCCACTACTCAATCTGTTGCATATGTCCCTAATTCACGTGATTGGATAGATGGCTGCTGATCCAATATCCACTTTTAACTGTATACATTCCAGGGCATTATAACTCCAAATCCAAGAAACTTTCCCTGTAGGATGTGGGAAAATATTGTAGATGTGCTGGATATCCGTCTGGTGAAAGATGTCAAAGACCTTGTCCAAATCCCATCATGTGTCTGTTATTAAATCAGATACCTTGAGGCCAACATTATTAGTAGATTCTTTGCTCAGAGTAAGACGTGGATGTTTGTCATGAATCCAACTTGTGTTCCAAACATAAGTTTTCTCACCATTTCCGAATTGTCTTACTAAACCTTTTTTCAGTAGTTTTTTCCATGAAAAATACTATTCCAAGCATATGAAGGTCTGTAACCTTTTGAACTGTAAATGAAGTCTTTGTTTCGATAGTAGCTGGATTTGAGTTCTCTTGATACCAGAGAGTCTGAGTTTATCATAAGTCTCCAAGCTTTTTTTCTTAATAAAGATGAGTTTAGGTGACCTATGCCCCTAAATCCAAGTCCCCTTTATCTTTTGGGTTGCATACTTGATCCCATGAAACCCACACTAGATTTTGTTTGTCCTCAGTAGAGTTCCACTAGTATGCTCTTATAGCTCTGGTTAAAATAAAACTCTATTACTTTCCAAAGTTAAAACAAGTCATAGCATAGATTGGGAGCACTAGAGCCACTATTTTCAAGAGGATTTCTTTGTTTCCAAGAGAGAGTGTTTTGCATACCAAGCCATTGTTCTTTTTTTCAATGTCTCTAATATGGATTGAAACATGTTATTTTTGGATCCCATGAAGCACTCTGGAAGTCAAAATATGTGTTCATTCCTTGATTGGAGTGAATGTTTAGAATGTGACATATTCTTACTTGAGTTCCTTTATTCACTCGCTTACCAAAGGTGATGGCTGATGTGCTGTAGTTAATACATTGTCCGGTCACTTCTTCATAGGTTTGTAAGACTGATTTAAGTGTTGTTGCTTTATCTGTGGGTTCTTTACGTATAAACAAGCTGTCATCTGCATAGAGTAGGTGGTGTATTGTTGGACCAGTTTTGCAGAATTGGAGACCCGTGAGATGTTTGTGCCTCTCTACCTCTTTAAGTTTGTTGATCAACCCTTCTGTACATATATAAAGAGTTACAAAGAAAATGGATCTCCTTGTCAAATGCCTCTTTGTGGTTGAATCAAGCCATTTGTCTGACCATTGATCAATACTGAGTGATGAAACTGAAGTGATACTAAACTTTACTAATTGGATCTATGAATCATCAAAACCAAGTTTTGCCAACACTTGTTCTAGATATGACCACTTGAGTATGTTGTAAGCCTTAGATACATCTATGTTAACCACCATGAAGCTAGTTTGGCCATTTACATTTGTCTGTAAGGGGTGTAGGATATCGTGTGCTATTAGAATGTTGTCCGAGATTAACTTCCCAACTACAAATGCTCCTTGTGTTTTTGAGACTATTTCTGGTAAGAGAGGTTGTAGCCTATGAGTAATAATTTTGGAGACTGTTTTGTAGAGAATTGGGCATAGGATGATTGGTCTATAATCAAATATTTGGGAAGCCGTTGGTATTTTGGGGATGAGACTGATGTATGTGTAGTTCAACTCTTTTGGGAATTGCCTTGTCTCAAAGACTCGTTTCACTTTTCTGATCATATGATTGCCTATTATATTCCAATAGTTTTACAAGAACACTCTCGTCATCCCATCAGGTCCAAGGACACTTTCTCCCTTGATACTAAAAACTTCTTCTTTGATTTCTGATGCAGAGACTACCGCTGTAAATTTCAGATTCATTTCTGGAGACCTCTTAGTTGTATATGTTATGTTAATTTGCTTATGTCTAGAGGTTTCGATGTTTCAAATAGTTTCCTAAAATACTCTGCAGCTATAGAGCTTTTGGAACCTTCATTATATTGGAGCTGACCTATATTGTCCTTAAGGCAGAAGATGTTGGTATTTAGTCTTCTATGCTTTACACTATTGTGGAAAAACTTAATGTTCCGATCTCGCTCTATTAACCATTTATCTTTAGCTTTTTGTTTCCAATACGCTTTATCTTCTTTGTATTGTATTTCTAAGTTTAGCTTTAATGAATTGATCTTATATCTATCTGATTGACTTTTTTGATTCTTCTCTTCTAGAGTTGTTCGAAGATAATCTATGGTGAGAGCTGAGTTTGTGTCTGATCTTTTCCTCTATACTTTGATACTTCTTTGACCGTTAGAAAGTTTGTCGTATATTGGGTCACTAGATCCTTGTTGTGACACATTCCAGCCTTCTCTAATAACCTTAATGAAGTCTTTTCTAGAGATCCATCATTTATCAAAAAGAATCTTTTGGTATAGATTTGATCATCTCGAGCAAAGGAAGTAAAAATTGGTCTGTGATCTGATCCCATCATATCCATATATGTTGTTGATGTTCTAGGAAAGAGTTAAAGCATTCAAAGTTTCCAAAGGCTCCGTCTAATCTGATCTGTACACATTCGTTATTTATGTGTCCCATCCAAAAATAAAAAGGCCATGTACTTGGAAATTTCTTCATACCACTTTCACTGATTAAGCTTCTAGATTTAGAGAAGAAATTTTTCGAGCGTAGAGGGCCTTCTCTTTTTTCTTCATTACTTAGTATCTCATTAAACCCCCTATAATGATCCATTCCTCTCTTTGTGATTTGTTGAGCTGTTTAATTTGATCCCACACTTGATATCTATGGTGTTGTAGTGGTTGATCATATATAAACGATAACTTTATTTGATGTTTTCCAATTTTCACAGTTGTATCTATTAGGTTGCATTTTCCACTATTGATCACAAGATCCTCTTTCCTCTTCCAAAATAATGCTAAACCTCCATTGAGCCCTATATGGTCTATGATATTTGACTTATCATAACCTAACCATCTTCTAGCTGATTCTACATAGTCTTTATTATTTTTCGTTTCCATGAAGAACATGTAGTCTGAAAATAGGCATTTACGTACTTCCTTTAGGCGTCGAACTGTCAGGGTGTTCCTCAACCCCTGACAGTTCCAATTGAATATGCTCATTACGGGTCGGGTGACTTAAAGAAAACCATCATACCTAAGATGTGTTTCTCATTTTCTCCTATGTATTTTTTTCCTCTTTTACCTTGTGCCTTACATTTCTTTTGTGCTGTGTGAAAGTTGTCTTCCACTATTAACTTTGGTTTTGCCAGTAGATCACTCTCTACAATTTATGAAGGGCACCCCGCTCTAATGGTTGAGCATTTTGAATGGTATGTTTTCTTGAAGTTCTTTCTTACACTGTATTGCTCATGTTTCACAAGAATGTTCATAGGAGATGCAATCAGTTCTGTTACTTGGTTTATGTTAGTGTGAGCTTGGGTTTGATCATTCCACGGTGGAAAGGGCTCTTGTATTATTTCCATGTAATTTTGAGTTGTTTATACTGTCTGTGTGGTTCCTGAGCTCCAATTCTGGATTGTTTGAAGGAGTTGTTGTCTTGTCAAAATTGGATATGCTTGGTATAGTGTCCAACCTTTTTCCACAAGTTGTTTGGTATATTTGTGTGATAATTTTGGAGAAATATTTGAACAAAGAACAAAAGAAATGAAATAACAGTTAGATAATAATTTTATATAAAAGTAATTTTAATTGTTATGTTTATTTCATTATGATTAATATTACGTATTACTTTTTATTTTGTGGATGATAAACTTATCAAAAATGGAAAGTTACAACTATTTCCCCAAAAACGGTTTTTAGAAAAATAATATATATATATATATATATATATATGGTATGTAAAGGAAAATATAATATGGTAAGATAATTTTAAAACATGCCCATATCAGAGAAATAAATTCATATAATATAAATAATATCACATAATCAAGATTAAAGAGATTATTTATGTAGTAAATTTAGAGTCAATTATAATTTTTATTACTTAATTTGGTTGAAGAGATATTTTATTTCGAAATTTTTTCATTTATATAATGTTAAATAATTTTGTTTGAAAATATTTTTGAGAAAAAATATCAAATTTAATTTAGATGGAAATAGTATCCCGAGCAATAGCATATAGTTCTAGTAGTCATATAAAATGATTTACCATAGAATCTTATCTCGAGGTCATTGTAAACCGGTTGGGAATCTTATGATTATCCAACTTAAAACGGAACAATTTCTTTCTTTTACCCTTTGTTCTCAGAATCATCTTTTCAAGAAGAATGGTATGAAAATGTGATTTCATGGTTCCACAATTGATAAATACTGACCGGCTCAGATTTCAATTACAAGAGATTGATGGAACTCTCTTTAGTAGGAAAATAGTATCTGGAGATAACGTGGAAGAAAAGTCAGACTGGTCATAGTTGGCAATCCAACTACGAAAGCATGTACGTAGTTTCAATCTCCAACTAATTTTCTTTGTTGATTAGCATGTGATTATGTCAACCTTTTAAAACTATGATCGTTAAACATTTAAGAAAATTAATCAAGTTGCATGTAAGAGCACTTCTAACGGAAGTCTCTAAGGGACTTCTAAACATTTTTTTGCTTTTGATTAAAATAAAGAAAAACTTAACTAATATAACCTACTTTATTTTATATATTACCAAGATAATCTCTTTTTTTTCAAATTACTTAGATAACCTACTTTTTTCAAATATACCTAT
>OVBA01004043.1:0-25117 GCA_900406435.1 Lepidium aucheri
TCTCCCAAACTTCACTAACACGCAGCATGATCTTCATTCGCATTGACCAAATTGTGTAGTTTGTAGAGGTAAGCATCAGACATTGTATCGAAGGCACACCTGGGTCTTTGCTTCGAGATTGAATTTGAGACACTTCTCCCATTGTTGATTAGNTTTGAGACACTTTTCCCATTGTTGATTAGCTTGATGGATCGAAACCTAATAGCTCTAATACCAATTCAAGTAAAACGTATTTGCACACTTTAGAATATAAAAACTTCTCTTCTTATTGATTTAGGAAACTCTCCCAAAACTTAAACCTTGCTTCCTAAAGTCTTAAGGAACAAACCTCCTTAAACTCCTTATTTATAGATTAATTGCCATGAATCTAATCTATAGATTTGATCTTATTTCTTGAATTTGATCTTATCTCTTAGTAACTAACTCTTACTAGAGATTTTATCCTATCTCTAAAATAACTAACTCTTATTAAAGAGATAGCTTAGTGATTGAGGAATTATCCAACAATTATAAACCTTTATAAAAAATATTATTATTCTCTTTTTAATAATTTAAAATAAACTAAATATAATGCTAAAATATCTAGTAAAACTAATATTTTATATTCTTTGACATTTACTAGATTTGTTATAAAATGTTAGTTAACTAATTTAAGTGTTTTTTTTTTTAGCGTGAGTAAACATAATATAAGTGAATTTATGTCTGCATTCACACCAAAAAAAAAGTGAATTTATCTCTGCATTAAAATTATCTTCTGGAATTACCTCTTACTACATATTCGTTTGTTTAGCTTTTTAAATCTTTATAATTATTTTAATTAGATATCCCAAAACTTATACTTTAAAAACAAAGCTGGATTCCAAAACTCTGGCATACTCAATCGACCGCTTTAGTTCTCATTTTTAGTCGTCTCAACTTCTCTCTCTTTCCCTCATGACGAGTAGTAAGGGAATTCTCAAATTAGAAATCCACAGCGACGACAAGACACCAGGAAAGTGGAGTGTACCCCTCGGCGATGAAGTATTCCGAAGGTTCTTAAACGGCGGAGGAGGCTCGGAGAAGGCCGTGTTCGGTGAGGGATCTCTTTTCAGCCCATTTTTGTTTGGGAAGTACTTTGATCCGTCTGATGCGTTCCCTTTGTGGGAGTTTGAGGCCGATGTTTTGTTAGGGAACCTCAGGAGTTTAGGACAGTGTAGTGTTGATTGGTCTCAGACTGATCAAGCTTATCTCCTTCAATCCGATCTTCCCCGTACGTACATCTTTCATAATTACGTCACAGTTCTTTTATTTTTATTTTTTTATAGAAAAGGTTTCTCTTCTTTGCTTTATACAAAATTGAATATATGTATTTTACATGAACTGATTTCTAAAAATATAATTATTATGTAATCCTTTCGGCCACAAATAAATAAAATAATGTTATAATTTTTCTGAGGGGTTGAGAAAAAACACACTGATCATCATTTTTGGTACTTGTATATTAGTGGTGGGGAAAAATAACGTGCAGGTGTATGTGGACGTTAACGGGAAATTGATGGAAATCAGTGGCCAATGGAACAGCAACAAGAAAACGGCTACAAACGGCGACTGGAGAAGTGGCCGCTGGTGGGAACACGGCTACGTTCGCCGTCTCGAGCTCCCCGGAGACGCCGATGTCAGAAACACCGAAGCTTTCCTCTCTAACAAGGACGACTACTTTTTCTTAGAAATTCGAATCCCCACGATTACTTCTAAGAAAGTCTGATGTGGCCTTTATGAGTATTAACTATTAAGCTTAGGTTTTTCTCTCAATTTTTTTGTTTTCTATAACTATTGTTATACATGATATGTAATGATTTTCTGTGGTTGACACACAAAGATGGAAGCAGGATATATATTCTCTATATTTACATAGTGTATATATATTATATAAAATGAAGTTATATCGATTATAGATAGATGATTTATTAAATTTACATACAAATACAATAACCCAAATTATATATCTAGGGAAACTGCACTAATACATGTTTTCCCATGAGAATTATTTTCTCAAACGAATTGCGTAGTTGAGGATTATATCTTGCCTTTTATGCAGCTCTGACCTAAAATGTATGGATCGCATCTATTCTTCAATTGCAGCTTCTCAATACCCTTTTGGTCATTTGTTCTTTACATACCCATTATTTGATCCACAGTCAGCATAAGATTATTGATAGATTAATTAAATAGAGAGGTGGGACGCATTATAAAGCTTTAGTCCGACACTTACAATGCACATATATTTTCTAAAAGTATAGCTAGACGTGTTGAGCTAGCTAGATAGATGGAGCTAGGTAGATCATTAAGACTCCAAGGATATTTTCTAAGGCACAACTAGGCGGATCGAGCTAAGCATATTTTCGAGGTAAATGGATTCTTAATGAGTTAGAAGTATCCTCAAGCTAGGCTAATCTTCGAGGTTGGCATTTTAGCTACGCATTTAAGATAGGCATTTAAGATAGACACTCTAGCTAGGAACTTGACTTAGGCACTGAGGACAACTTTCTGTTAGCCAAAAAGATCATTTTTTGAGGAAGACTTTCACTAAGCTTCGAGGTCATCTTTTGCTAGGCACAAAACGCAATATTTTCTCTTTCTCCATTGAAATTCTTTTTTTTCTTTCTTTTCTATGTCTTTTTTTCTCTCTCTAAAATTTTTTAACCTCCTCTTTTCAAAAGAGTGCTTTATTTATAGAAGATTTAGTAGATTTTTTATTGGTAAGGCCGATATAGGTTCAGGCTCAGTTAGTGGTAAGATGAAACTCATCTCCATCACCTATCACTAGTTATACCTAGAATGTAACATATCATTCGCTCTTTCTTTAGGTTTTAAAGACATCTTAATTAACATGGATAAACTCAGCTTCTACTAACTCAATGCTCGAGATCAATTATAAGCTGATACTTCAAGGTGAGATTCATGAACTACGAAAAGAACCAATTGCAAGGCTTCATCTATCTCAAAAAACGACTACATAAGTTGTTCATGCGACACAACCTATTATCCGAAGCAAGCTATAGATTTGATATACAATCCTCAATTATAGGTAATACTACAGTAGCCTGAGTTTCAGAACTTGGAGTCTGAGTTTCAGAATTTGGAACCTGGATCTGTGGGGTAGGAACCTTTAGTGCTTGCTCATGTTGAGTAGTACCACCATTTGCAGGTGATGGTTTCTTAATTCTAGGACAAACATCGATATAATGAAGCGTTGAGTTACAACCTCTGCATAGTTTAGGAGCTTTTGAACATCTCCTTAGTGTGTGGCCAACCTTCTTACAAGCTGAACAAGTAGGTGGCATCCAAGGGCTGGACACTTTAACCCCTCTTAGCTCCCCATTGGGAAAACGCACAAAGACTTCTTCAGGTAAAGGTTTCCTATGATCTATGATTGTCAACACTTTGGTCAACATTAAGTTTCTTTGCTGTTTTAGGATGACACCTGATTGGTTCTCCCACCATCCCAGCGATATGTTCCAATCCCTCTTCGTAAAAAAACTGGTGAGAAACATCACGAAATTCAAGTCACACAAGCGCTGATTTCAGTTCTGGTTTGCTTGAAGATGAACCCAGTTCCCATTTAGCAACAAACATAGTTTGTCCCTCAATTTGCCATAGCCCTTGCTCAAGAACACGCCTACGAGTAGCACCATTTGGAATCCTAAAAAGAAAGGCGAAACCTTCCATCTTTGAGACCGTAATGTCTCTCGATTTTCCCCATATACCATTGACAATGGCATGAATCGCGCCTGGTTTTGGAGGATCTGAGTAGAATTGTCCAAGTATAAAACATTCCCATGAACGTTTATTTCTCTCAATATTTGCTTCAGGAATGTAGACACATAGATGACCAGAGTCAAGGAGGTATGGAGTTCCTTTCTTCTTCATAGTTTTTGAGATACCTGAAATTACTGATTTCCGGGAGTTATCCTCGGGTGGCGTTGTGGCCGGTGTTGGGTCTGGAATTGGGTTCACAGATTTGACACCTTCATGATTTAGGATAAGCGGGTTCAATTCCAAACTTATCAGAGGATTTATTTCATTTGGGGCTACAGTAGATGTAGTAATTTCTTCTGAAATCGGTTGGACAGTAGCTACCACTTCTGCTGTGACACAACATGGAGAGGCGTGGGTAGGATTAGGGCTCTGACAAGAAACCTTTGAGACTACAAATTTAGAATTTTATGAAGAAGCTTTACCACTAGGATTCTTCTTTTTCTTGTGAGATCAAGGAGACCTCATCTTCGCTTTGTGCTTCCCCATAAAGAGGGGAGGGCCTTGCTTGTGATTGGGTTTGGCGTTGGTAGCAAAGAGAAACTACAGCGAAAGAAAAGAAAGGGGTTTGAAGGAGGAAGAGAAAGTATCGTGCTCAGAATCGCCAGATTGGAAAAGAATTGCTACGGAGAAACTTTTTAGTCAAAAAGTCCCAACTGACTTCAAGTCTGCACGGGTAGTGGAATAGGGGAACTAGTCCCAACTGACTTGTTGTATTACCTATAATTCCAGAAGTGAACCCTCCTTCTATAGTAACTCCTGCACGGGTAGTGGAATCAGGGAAGGATCCTACTATTTCTCCTGAGGGGTCGCAGAGTAAATGTGTTTCCTCTACTCCACCATTGTCCCAGAACACAGTTGAAATCTCTGAAATTGGTCTGCTAAGTGTTGACATCACTCTCTAATCAACTCCAAGATCAGTTTCACCAATGAAACCAGTTTCAGGGGCATCCTCCACGGATCTTGTAACCCCAACTAAACCCATTGTGAATGAATCTGGTGTTCAGAATGGGCTTGAACCAGCACCTGATCCGTATATTAAAGATTCAAACCAATCTATGAAGGACCAAGACCAGACATTAGAGGAGCAATTTACTTCAGTTCGAAGTAAGAGGAATCTTAGGAGTAACACAGGGCATGGCTCCTCTCGTCAACATTAGTTAATGTCTTTTGTTGGAATGTTAGGGGCTTCAACAATAAAATCCATAGAACTGGACTCAAGAATTGGTTTGCTACCAATCGCCCACTTTTGAGAGTTTAATAGAAACTCATGTTCAGCATTCCAAAGCTCTACTTTTGCTAAATAATGTGCTTCTGGGATGGAAGCTAGAGCACAATTACTTTTTTCTCCTCTTTAGAAGATTTGGGTTGTCTGGTCTAATTCAGTCGACCTCACTATCAACTCGGTTTCCCTTCAAATGATTACATGTTCAGTTAAGCTCCCATCAAGTCCACATGTTACAATCTTCTCCTTTGTGTACGCTTCAAATACTATTTCTGAAAGAAGAGATTTATGGGCAGAGATTGTAGGCCTCTCTTCATCGACAGCTACTCTTGGTAAGCCTTGGGTTTTGCTTGGGGATTTTAACCAGGCTCTTGACTCTGCTGACCAATCCTCAGCCACCTTCTAGTCCTTGCCTGCCTGGACAAAAATTGCTTGTTGTTTATCCATGGCTTTTGTCTCAAACCTTTCATACAGAGGAAACCACTTCACCTGGTAGAATAAAAGTGACTCTCGACCTGTGGCTAAAAATTTAGACAGAACATTGGTTAATCAGAATTGGCTCACTCATTATCCACTCTTATATGGATCATTTGGTGAACCTCGGTTCTCGGATCATGCTTCTTCTTCTCTACTCCTACAGCAGCGAGTTGAGCAAAGGAAGAAGCCTTTCAAATTCTTCACAATGTTACTTCAAAATCATGCATTCTTCCCAATGATACATGATTATTGGACTAACACTCACCTCTTAGGTACTAGAATGTTCTGCCTCTCTCAAAAGCTCATGAGAGCTAAATATGTAATTCAGAATTTTGGTAAGCAGAATTTCTTAGAAATTGAGTTTAGGACTGCTGAGGCTCACCAGAATCTGATTCGCTGTCAGAATAATGTGTTGTCCAACCCATGTATACAAACAACCACTCAGGAAAATTGGCATATGATAAATGGCTCGCCTTGGCTTTAGCTAAAGAGGCTTTCCACAAGCAGAAATCCAGAGTTTGCTGGCTCAAGAGTGGGGATCGAAATACTTCATACTTTCATAGAGCTTGTGCTCTCAGGAAATCATCAAATCAGATTCATTTCTTGATGGATGAGAATGATGTCTATCTTGACCAATTAGATCAAATCCGTGACTATTGTGTCCAATTCTACTGGAATACAATTGGAACAACACCATCCTCTCCTTCAGCGTGCACAACTCAAGACCTTGCCTCGCTCCTCACATTTAGATGCTCTCCTTCTTATGCAGAAAATCTGAACAAGGATGTTACGGTTATAGAAGTGAAGACCACTTTATTTCAACTACCCTCTAACAAGGCACCTGACCCGGACGGGTTTTTGGCAGACTTCTTTAAGGATACTTGGGGAATTGTTGGAGAAGATCTCACCCAAGCAGTTCTAGAATTCTTTACGAATGGGAGAATCTTAAGACAATGGAATGCAACAATTATCTCTCTCATTCCAAAAGTGATTAATGCCAATAAGATAACTTATTTCAGACCTATTACTTGTTGTAACACGGTCTACAAAGTTGTCTCAAGGATCATTGCTAGGCGGCTGAAAGTTATTCTCCCTGCGTTGATTTCTAATGGCCAATCTGCTTTCCTTCCTAGTAGATTGTTAGTAGAGAATGTTCTTATGGCATCAGAGTTGGCACAAGGGTATAACTCTACAAATAGATCCTCTCGGGCAATGCTAAAAGTCAACCTTAGAAAGGCCTTTGATTCAGTTAAGTGTGAATTCCTCCTTAGTTCTCTAAAGGCAATAAATCTGCTATCTCAATTTGTGAGCTGGATAGAACAATGCATCACAACTCCCTCTTATTCTATTGTTGTAAATGGAATCTTATGTGAATATTTTCAAGGTTGTAAGGGGTTGAGGCAAGGTGATTCACTCTCTCCATATCTATTTATCATTGCTATGGAGGTTTTTTCAAAATTGTTGAAAGCAAAATATGAGGATGGGTCAATTGGCTACCACCCTTTGGCTTCTACTCCTCCCATAACACATCTCGCCTTTGCGGATGATGTACTAATCTTCTTTGATGGCCAACCATCATCGCTGACAGCAATTGGTGGAGTCTTAGCTGAGTTTGAAGCTTGGTCAGGTCTTCAAATAAATCCAGCAAAATCACATTTATTCTGTGCAGGTCAAAACCAGATGGAAACCTCTCAACTTGCTAATTTTGGTTTCCAGACGGGTTCTTTCCAATGAAGTACCTTGGGCTTCCTCTAATGTGCAAGTGCTTAAAATACTCTGAATTTGCTCCTCTAAATGAAAAGGTCTCTGCTAGGTTCAATGATTGGTCCTATAAGCATTATCTTTTGCAGGGAGGCTTCAGTTAATTTCTATGGTGATTTATGCAACAGTTAATTTCTGGTTCTCAGCATTCATGCTTCTCAAAGCATGCATCAAAACAATTGAAAAACTGTGTTGCAAGTTCTTATTGTCAGGAACCATTGATAAAAGACACTCAGCAAAAATTTCATGGAAAACCTGCTGTTTGCCAAAGGAGGAGGGTGGGCGGGGTCTAAGAAATTTTGGACTTTGGAATAAAATAGTTGGTCTAAGACTCATTTGGCTATTGTTCTCAAACAGTGGGTCATTATGGGTGGCATGGATTCATGAACATAGATTGAAGAATTGCTCATTTTGGGCTGCAGAATTCAGAACTAGGGATTCATGGATTTGGAAATCCCTGCTACTTCTAAGACCTCTTATTCGAACCTCATTGTTTAGTGAGATTGGCAATGGGAGAAATACAAGCTTTTTGTTTGATAATTGGGTCTTTCTAGGCCCTTTGATCAATGTTATAGGTGAGAGTGGTCCGACTCAGTTGGGAGTGCCAATATCTGCTTCGGTCTTTGAAGCAACTAGAGGTGGTAATTGGAATTTAAGAGCTGCAAGGACAGATGCTGCTTCTATTATCCACAGCCACTTAATTCAATTGCAAGCTCCACAAACGTCAAATGATGATGATAAATACTTCCTATCCATTGATGGCAAGTCATACAATTCTTTCACTGCTACAAATCTCTGGGATCTTCACAGAAGAAGGGACACACCAAAGCAATGGTCCTCTATTATCTGGTTCAAAGGACACTCTCCAAACCAAGCTTTTCATTTGTGGGTTGCTAACTGTGACAGGTTACCAACAAGAAGTAGGCTTCAAAAATGGGGAATGAATGTACCACCAAACTGTTGTGTCTGTGATATCTATGAAGAAACAAAGGACCATCTCTTTTTGAGATGCTCCTACAGCGACAAAGTCTAGGACCATGTTCACAAGAGGCTGGGTATCCGTCATGTTGGGTATCACTCATGGCTTGCATTTATGGAATGATCCTCCACATCATATTCTAGTGTTTCAATTCTGCTGAAATGTCTATTGTGTCAAGCAATGGTTTATCTTCTATGGAGGGAGCAGAATATCCGCCTTCATGAGCAACAATCACTACCTCCTGAGTTAGTCTTCAGGAAAGTAGACAGGCTGATCAAAGACTCCATTTTGGCTCGTAGAAATACAAAAGAATTCAGCTCTTTAATGCAAATTTGGCTTCCACATAGTTAAAGTATCTTAAAATAATCGCTATGTTTTTATCTTTTTTGGCATAGTGATTATTCATTGTATCTATACAGTTGCAACTTTCATTTATGATATTCACATCTTTATCAAAAAAAAAAGAAAAAAAAAATCCTCAATTGTTAAAGTAATACTTAATAAACCACATGAATCCTATCTCTCAACCTGGCTCTGTGACTCCCTCTATGTTATTTAATCTGCTTACCATCACAATCATTCTCCTTGTTACTCGCTTTGTGTCATACTCATCCTTTTCCTAATGTTAAATTGATGCATGGTTTTTTTCATAGCTGCAAGCTCCAAAAAGTATCTTGGCAGGAGAAAAACAAAAGGATAAATACATAGTAGTTTTAAACGGTTTTCTGATTCGATAGACGATGGTTTGACACAAAAGACTGATTGAAGAAGAGATAAAGATACAAATTTGTTTACCGTTTTATTGTATTCTCAACTTAGATCTTTACAAAAGCATAAGAGCAGTTTATATACTGTAGAAATGTAAGACCCTAAGCACAAGGCCAACTGTCTATTTTACATCAATACATTTCAAAATTTTAAACATATTTTTGGTGTGAAATTCACGACCTGCATTTGTACATTTTACCATCTATTGTGCAACTACTTTTGTCTCTGCTTTTGTCTCTGTCAGTACAGCTATTTTTTCTCTACTATATTCTATACTCGTACAGTTGTTGCTTGATGAGGCAATGATTTGGTAAATTTATCTGCAAGTTGAAGATGGCTAGGAATGTGCTTCACTTCAAGATGGCCTAATGCCATACGTTCATGAACATAGTGATGATCGAGTTCGAAGTGCTTTATTTTGCTATGGAAAGCTGGATTTGCAGACATATATATACCAAAGAAAAATGATCTCAGTATAGTTCACGAGTTTGAGGCAAAGGTATACATACTTCACAAAGTAGAGTAATTTCTTAGGCAATGTCAGAGAGCGTGTAGTATTCAGCTTCTGTGGAGATTTTAGAAATGGTTGATTGTTTCTTAGATGACCATGATATGATATTGTTTCCAAAAAAGTGCAATAACCACTTGTTGATCGACGAGTGAGCTTATAGCCGACCCAATCATTGTCACTGTAAGTTTTGAGGGTGCAATCTGTATATGAGCTGAAGATAGTTAAAGTTCTTTTAATATACTGCATGATGCGTTTGAGCAGAGAGAAATCTACCATAGTTGGTTTTTGCATCTTTTGCCACACAAAGTTCACAACATATTAAATATCTATCCGAGTTAAAGTCAGGTACTAAAGCTTTCCAGCTAGACTCCAAAAGAATGTAGGGTTAGAGAACAACTCATTTTGTTGAGGTACTCGATCTGGTTAAAATGGCAATGGTGTGCACATTGGTGCATAATCTTGCATACTCGCAGCAAATAGGAGATCTTTAGCATACTTGTGTTGAGATAGAAACAACACATTGTTATAAAAGTGAGCTTGATTGCCAAGAGAGTAATGAAACAGCCCCATATCCTTTATTATGAACTGTTGGTTCAATGCTTCCATTAGTTCTTTTGAGACTTGAGAGTCAATTCCTGTAATAACCATGTCATCGATCTACAATAAGAGCAGGAAAATGGTTTTTCCTTTGTTGTTATAGAAAAGAGGATCAAGGCATTCATTCCCGTTAGCCCTAGCTTCCAGTCATGACCCAAATTAAATCTCAGCTGATCAGGAAGAGATAGGCCTTAAGTGCAGCCTTACTAGAAGAGATTGGCATTAACGATCGGTCAACTAAGTGAGGGAATCGCCGATTTTACCTCCGATCTCTCCATCCTAGAGATCCAAGCGGATCTACTCGGTCCTCATTTTGAGAGGAATGAGGATTGAGGTAGATACCGAAGGCATATTCAAAGTAGAAAAGCTGAGATGCAAATAAAGAAGCAAAATAAACAAGCACAAACTAATTCATTAAATAATCAACCATCAATCCATAAACAAACCTTAGATTTAAAACTTAAATGAAAAATGGCATAAAGATAAAGTTTTTTGGCTAAACAAGCATATGATGACATAAGAATCATTAGAGGGGTATTTGTAGGGTCACTCTCATAACCCTAATGGTCAAACCAACCTAAGTCGGTCAACCAGACAGTCTGTGAAGCTTCCCTCAGAGTGCTTGCGCGAGCTTCAACTAAGAGGGACGCTTTAGGTCTCAATATTCATGGTTTATTTCTGAGTTACTGCTCCAAGTATGATCCTTGATGTAGAAAAGGTAAGGTATTCATTCTGCATCGGTCTTCCCTCGAGATAGATTGGTTGAGGCAAGTCCTTGATGTGGCTTTCTCTACGAGTCTTCTAGTCTTCCTTGCATATGTGCTTCGAGGTGGTGGTCCGAGGGGTCCACGATCCTTGTTGATTGCTGCTTCCTTAAGTAATCCAACAGCTGCTCTGATGCTCTTTAACTCTATTTTAGCTACTTTTCTGCTCTTTTTACCTGAGTAAACTTCAAACTTCAAATGCAAATGCAAAAAGTGCAAAACAAGCCTAAACGATCCTCAGTGTAAGGAAAATCTATCTAGATGAGTGCAAAACGACCCCAAACGAGATTCTAAAAACATCAAAAATCACACAAATCAATATGGTATTCTATGAGACATGATGCTCGAGAATACACCTCAAAAATCACGGGGTCTTAGCACAAAGCTAGAAAGTTCTTAGAGGAGAGATATTTGAGAGTTCTCAAGAGGTTAAAGGATGATTCAAGGTAGCAGCGAAACCCTAGAAGAGGAGAACCAAGACTGTACTCAGATTCTCGAAGCAGCATGAAGGTTCTCCGGTGACAGAGCCATTTTGGTCCATTGGAAGAGGAGCCTCAAAAGAGGTTATTTCCAGTGAGGGAACCAGAGAACAACCACATCTTTCCAAAAAAATCAAGAAAACCAGGTAGTTGAGAAAGTGGTTTATTGTATTTTTCAAAACAATTCCTAAAAACGGAAAGAAACAAATTGATCAGAAAACTACCTAGATATATGTGCCTGAGAGAAAAGTTTGCTTTTTTTACGCTTCCAATATAATATCTTATTATAATAGAGCATAGCGAAAGAAGGGGATGTATTGGAGGGAGTAGAGAGAGGACAAAAGCTATAGTAATAATTTTTCTTACTTTGTGTGTATAATAAAAAGGAGAGGGCAAATGATATATAGAGGTAAATGAGGTGATGGACTTAGTTTGAATCTGTAAACATAAAATATAAAATATTGTAGATATTTTTGATATAGGTAATTATTATACCTAGTATCTATAACACTCCCCCTTAATTACCTATTGTTAATTATATATTATGCTGTGTCTCATTTAAAATCTTATCTTAGAAAAATCTAGTGGGATAAAAACCACGATAAAAGAAAAAAAGTACAGTGATGTAATCTCTCTCTGAAATGAGGAATATCATAAGTTTCGTAGTTGATGCATCCTTATACCGTGAACATGTTTTCTGAATATTTTAGTGGAAAACGCTTTCGTGAACAGATATGCTGAGTTGTCTGTTGAACGAACATATTGGATATCAACTTCTTAATTCTTCTCTACTTCCCGTGTGTAGGAGAAATTTTTTTGGGGGGAATATATTTTGTTCGGTCGCTCTTTATATAGTCTTCTTTGAGATGAGCGACAAATGCATCATTGTCTTCAAACAATCTTGCTGGCTCTATATTTATGACCATTCCGCTTGTTTCTTGAATGTGTTGAGTTATGGATCTGAGTCATACGCATTCTCTACATACTTCATGAAGTGCAATTGTTTCTGCATGATTTGAGGAGGTAGCAACTAGAGTATGCTTTTGGAAACGCCAAGAAATTGGAGTACCTCCAGTTGTAAAAACATATCTGATTTGCGATCGGGATTTATATGGGTCTGATAAATAGTCAGCATTTGCAAAACCAACTGAATCGACACTAGAATTTCTATTATAAAATAATCACAAGTCAGTTGTTCCCTAGAGATAACAAAATATATGTTTTATTCTATTCTTGTGTTTGCGCGTAGGTGATGAATTATATCTTGCAAGCAGATTTAGCGAATTCTATATTTGGTCTAGTGCAATTTGCAAGATACATAATTCTACCAGTAACGCTCATATAAGGTTCTTCAGGACCGAATACCTCTTTGTTATCTTCACAAGCTTGGGATAGATCTTTATCGATATTTAGTGACTGATTGACCATTGGAGTACTCAAAGGAATCCTTTTATCCATATAAAATCGTTTTAAGATCCTTTTCATATAATTTGATTGATGTACGGAAATTCCATTTCGAAGATGCTCGATCTGGAGTCCAAGACAAAATTTTGTATGTCCAAAATCTTTCATTTCAAACTCTTTCTTCATATGAGTTCTTATCTCATCAATTTCCTTTTGAGTTCCAATTATGTTCAAGTCATAAACATATACAACAATGATCATAAACCGAGATAGAGATTTCTTATAAATATTCAAAGACATATCACATTGTTGGTATATCCTTTACTCAACAAATATTCCCTTAAGCGATTGTACCACATGCGATTGAACTGTTTTAATCCGTAAAGTGATTGTTGTAATTTGACTGAACATATTTCTTTATATTTTGAGTTCAATGCTTCAGAGACATTTAATCTTTCTCGGACTTTTATATATATTTTATTATCAAGTGATCCATATAGATATGCTGTCACAACATCCTTTAGATGCATTTCTAGATCTTTAGATGCCGCTAGGCTCATCAAAAATCAGAAGGAAATTGCATCCATTACCGGGGGATATGTTTCTTCATAATCAATTTCTAGTTTTTGGAAAAAACCTTGGGCAACAAGTCGGGCTTTGTACCTTGTTACCTTATTTTTCTCATTTCTTTTTCGAACAAAAACTCATTTATACCCAACAAGTTTTACATGTTTAGGAGTTATGACAATATGACCAAAAACCTTTCTTTTATTTAGGGAGTTCAATTTAGTTGTCATGGCCATTTTCTATTTCTCCCAATCAGATATTTTCTGGCATTCTAATATGGACCTTGGTTCTGAATTATCACTTTCATTATCAATTTCTTTTGGTACGAAAAATGAGAAAATTCCATCATCCTCTTATATTTCATTTCTAACCCATAGTTTTCCATTTTGGGTGTAGTTGATGGAAATCTCATGATTTTCTTTATTTCCATCTTCAGGACTTTTCTCTATATAATTTGGTTCTTCTAGACCATTTTTATTTATTCCCCCCAATTTCTTTTCTTTCGGGGATTCTTATCTTTTGATTCATTGGTCTCCCTCTTTTCAACTGTACCTTAAGTTCATTTGTTATATTTCCATCTTTTTGTTTTTTCGGAAAAATAATTTTTGATGGAACATTCACAGCGGGTATATATATGATTTTGTCATCCTTTTTGTACCGCTGAACGCGTCTGGTATCTTATTATCATATTTTGTAAATGTACAATTTTCTGAATTTCTATTTCACGTTGTTTCATAGGAGGATCAAGGTGCCACAAGGACGGGGTGTACCATGTAATGTCTTTTGGAGCTTCTGTAGTTCCTCCCCTTAACGCTGGAAATTCATCTTCATTAAAATGACAATCAACAAAATGTGTGTCGTAACATATCACCAGTTTTTGGTTCCAAATACCGAATTATACTTGGTGATGTATACCCAATATATATTCTCAATCTGCTTTGTGGACCCATTTTTTTTTCTTTGCGAAGGTGCTATAAGGACATAAACCACACATCTAAAAATACAGAAATGAGATATATCTGGCTTATGGCCAGATTTTAATTCTAGTGGGGATTATTTATGATATGCACTCGGTCTTATTTGAGTTAGTGTCGCAACATGCAAAATTGCATGACCCATATTGAAATTGGGAGTCTTGTTCTCATTAGTAACAATCTAGCAATATTTTGTAATCATTTGATCAAAGACTCAATCATGCCATTTGTGTGTGAACATGCAAAACTGGATGTTCAACATCTATTCCCAATAACATACAATAGTCATTGAAGGTTTGAGAAGTGAATTTACCAATGTTATCAAGTATTACTTTCTTTCTTGTATAATCAGGAAATTGTGCCCTAACCTGATTATTTGGACAATGAATTTTGCAAAATCCATATTTCGTGTGCTCAATAGACACACACATGTGACCATCTACTAGATGCGTCAATTAATATCATAAAATATCTAAATAGCCTGCATTGTGGGTGGATAGACTCACATATATCACCATGTATTTTTCTAAGAATATCGGAGATTCATTCCCAACTTTGGCTGGTGATGGTCGAGTTATTAGTTTTCCAAGAGAACAAGCATTAAAAAAAGTTATTTCGATTGAAAAATCTTCTTGTTTTTCAGCAAAATTTTTCACGATCTTTCGCATCGTGACTGAACTACAGTACACTAGCTGTTCATGCCAGATTTTAAATGTACATGTAAACTTCGGGTTTATTGTAGCATATGATTCAATCGTATTTATTTTTGTTAAATATATTTCAGAAGATAAAGATAGCAGCTGTTCCAATATACATTTCCTTTCCGAATTGACATATGTAATGCAAAGATATTCAACACCATTTTTATTCATGGTTTCTATGTGATATCCATTTATGTGGATATCTTTGAAACTCAACAAATTTCTAGAGAATTTGGGGGAATATAGTGCATCATCTATCTCAAAATTTGTTCCTCTTGACATTGAAAAACGAGGTATTTCGGAACCGGAAATAATATTTGCATCACGAAATATAGTATTCACGCTTCCGGCAGATTTTTTTTAAGGGAGGAAAAATAACTTTTGTCTTCGAGTATTGTGTGCGTTGTAGCACTATCTACCAGACATATACTTCCGTGCTTGTTTCCGAAGTTCAACATTTTCTGATTATGAAATATTCATAAAATATGTGTTAATATAATAAACCAAACTTTATATTACAATAAAAACTATTTTACAGAAAATATCTTACAAAATCTATTTTACAAACAAATACGAGACAAAAACAACACTAGATATTTTTTCTATGTAAGCATAACTAATTATAAATCGTGTCATACTTTATTTTTTGGGAAGATTTTAGTCTTTTTGAATTTTATTGATATCTATAGCATCGACAAGAAAATCAGCTACGTCGAGATATGTATCATCATTTATATCATCATTTATACCATCAAAAGAAGGCTCGACTTCATGGCTAAAAGAAGGTCCAGCTTCATATCAAAGGAAGATCCAGCGTTGCCATCGACGAAGTTGGGTTCCTTTTATTTTTTTATTTTTTTGTGACTCTTGGTGTAGGTCGACAAAATACTTTGACATACGACAGGTACGCGACCAGTATCTTTTCATGCCACATCTATAATAATTTTCCTCGTGTTGCCATTTTCCAACTTCCTTTCCTTTTGACCTTTTATTATTTCTTCCATTGTTGAATTTTTTTAGGACGGGATTTTCTTCCTTATCCACGTCCATATCCTTCTCGTCCACGATCACTGTTATTATCTCGACCACATCCACTCTCATAATTATTATAATTTGATGATGTAACATTCGCTTATGGTCCAGTAGGACAAGACTGATAGTTGAGCGTTACAAGTTCATTATTTTGTTTTGATACAAGAAGAATTTGCATTAATTCTGAATACTTCTTGTATCCATTAGCCCGGTATTTTGTTTTAGGACTACATTTCCAAGATGAAATGTTTGGAGAGTTTTTCGATCATATCATAACCACTTATCTTTTATCCACATAACATTATCCTAGAAGTAATCCCAAACAGAGCTAAATTATATTTACTTACACTTTTGTAATCCTAAAACCGGATATTTTAGCCACTCATGTTTAGCTTTTAATTAGATCACATATTTCTGGTGCTCAAACCGGTCTTTGAGTGATTGCCAAAAATCTACATGATCTTCTTTTGTTATATACTCATATGTTAAACCATCATGGATATGATAGACTAAAAATATCATAGTATTAGCTTTTTGTTCTTCTGAAATTGTTTTGACTCATCGATGGTATCAACGAGTTTTTTTCCTTTTAAGTGCATTTTTGCTGCAACTGTCCATCTCATATAATTATTTCAAGATATATTTAGGGCAGTGATCTCGAGTTTAGCCAAATTTGACATAATTACTGCATAGTAATCATAAATTTTATTATATAATTTTAAAATTCAACATAATATTATTAAAACACACCATAAAACAACATATTAATTAAAAACATAAAAATGAAATATGTAGGCGATTACAAAGAGATATAAAACACAAATCAGCAACCAATATTTATCCAAAATTTTGCGGGGGTATATTCACAAACGAAAAACCCATAAATTGTAGAGAGAATTATACCAAAGCAAAAAATTAGAATCCAAAACATTTTCTTATAACAGATTTTCGCAGAGAGAAAAATTTTAAATGAGGAAGGAAATTTTTGTGTCAAGAGATGGGAGAACAATTAGTGTATTTATAGATGAAAAAGTTTGTATGTAGCCGATGGAAATAATGTTAAGAACCGTTTAAAAATATATGTGTATTTTTTTCATAATTACTAGAAAATATAACCAATAATAAATTTATCAAAATTAATATTTACCAATAATAACATAATTGTGATATTAGTTGAAAAATTAAAATAACAATATTTTAAAATATATTATTTGTTTTCTGGAAAATTTGTTTTATATTTATTCTTCTGGAATAGATTTATTTTTTTATTTTATTTTTACTATTCTCTAGGAGCGTCTTTGTAAGTTTCTTCGGGACATTTTAATTACTTGATTTTTCTGAAACATTTTGTAATTTCTGGATATTTTTAATTTTTTTTATCGTTCTTCTGGAACGTTTGCTAAATGTATTCTGGACATAAATAAATTTATGGGGAACGAATCGCCCATATAACATTTTGGCCATTATAACAAGATCTAAATTAAAGTATAGTTTTTTGTGAGTATTATTTTGGTAATTTTAGATATTTTTGAATATTTTGGTATTCAACTTTGTTTTAAGTATTTTTTTGGTATTTTCAAAGTACTTTTGGTATTTTAGGATATTTTTGTATATTTGGGTATTTTGATAATTTTCAGTTTTTTAAATTTGGATCCAAACTCGAATGGAACCAATCTGAAATAACAAAAAAGTAATTAGTAGGTAACATAAAGAGTAGAATTGTGTACATATTTAAATAGGAATTAGTAAAAATATTTATTTATTTAGGTGTATATTAATTGCAAAAAAAAACAAAAAATGAGGATACGTGTGAAAAAGAGGGTGGGAGTGTATGCGGATTATGCAGATCACGCAGAACATATGTAAATCATGTTGATCAAGTAGATCACCATTATTTCTTAATTTTAATTCAATGTATTAAATTTTAGTCAATAATTTCAAATTTTTAGTGTATTGTTAAAAGTATATAAATATTTTATAATGTGTTAGTTTTCTATTCAATAAGAAAGATAAAATAAGTAAATAACTCAAATTAGTAGAATCTCACATCACATAGTTATCGATCATGTTGTTGCTAAATAATGTATGTTTTTTTCATAACTTTGTGATTTGAAAAATGTGATTTTATTATTTATATTTCAATATCTCAAAAATTGATGATACGTCTAAATATAGATTTTTATCAAAGTTTTGTGAAACCATTGTATATTTAATGTTTTTTATCAAAAGTTAAAATATTCTAGTATATGCTATCGTCATGTTTAATTAGAGGAATAACTAATAGATTAGATAATTCAATCAAATCTAATTATTTTAATATTGAACAAAAGAAGAAGACAATAATAAAAAGGTTGGTTTAACGAAAAACACACGACTCATAATAAAAACAACGCCACCTATTTTTGTGTTTATATATATATGTGTGCAGATTGGGTGAAAAGCTACAAATATGGCGCATGCTTCTTTTATTCTCTTTTAAGATCTGCAAGTAGATCATCAAGTTTGAATTTAATTTTTTGTTCTACATTAAAAAAGTGTGAATGAGATATTTAAATATAGATGATCCCAAATACATTTCATCTGCATCTCTCTTGTGCACAATTCAAAGCCATAGAAGTAAATGAGACGGTAGACTTAGTCTGAATCTGTAAACGTAATAAATTTTTTTATAGATAAACGTAAAATATAAAATATTATAGATATTTTTGACATAGATAGTTATTATACCTAGTATTTACAACAAAGTAAAGTATATATTTTCATGATTTTTGTATGTCAATTATGGTCATGTGTAATGGCAACAAGATTATTTCACATCAAAACATTTAATTAAGAGAAATCTGCCAAAACAATCTTCAATTTTCAAGGAATTGCAAAAAAAAAACACGAATATTTGGACTGACCAAAAAAAGAGTCAATTTTATTTGACATTTTAATTAAATATCAAATTAAGCATGCCGTTAAAAAAATATAACTGACGTTGTTAGTTTTGCCATTAATGAAAAAAGTTGTCATTATAAGCTGAAATGAAACAACATCGTTTTACATTTTCAAAAGGGAAATTGACCATTTGTTTTACCTTAGTTTAAAACTAAATTGACATGAAACAACGTCGTTTTACAGTTTTTGAAATAAAAAAGCAAGACACTCCTTAGATTCAAACTTGAGAACTCTCAAACAAAAAATATCACTCCCTAGAAATGACAGTACTTAAAATTAAAGAGATCAAGAACATTCATTACTATAATTACAAGAATGAAAATTAAAAACCAAAAGTAAAAGTAATTATAAACTAGAGTGCAATTTTAAAACTTAAAAATAATCTTGCGCATATATGAGATATTCATGATTTTTGTGATATCTAGATTCATCTTTTATCCAGATCAGTTACATTTGATGAAATTAAATTTTGTTAAATTTAAAATTAATTTAGATTTGACATATTATACCATATGCTTATATTCTAAAATTTAATGATATATTACAAACTTATATAGTAACCTCATATATCTTCAATTAATTGAATTACATTCTAAAATGTTATATTTTGTTCAATTTTTATATGAACACATTATAAAATATCTTCAATTAATTAAATTATATTCTAAAACATTATAATCTTCAGGAAAATATAATATCTTCAATTATAATATTTTCTCCATAGATCAAATTGAATATATTATATATACACTAAAGACAAAACAAATAGCGTCAGATTATTTTATTACGTTTTTATAATATTATGCTAATTTTGGCAAGTCAACAAAAAATATGATATTTAATTGGAAGTCAAATAAAATTGAGTATTTTTTTGTCAATCCGAAAATTCGTGTTTTTGGCTATTTATGAAAACTTGGAGTTTTTTTTACCGATTTCCCTTTCAAAAACTGTAAAATGATGTTGTTTTATTTTAGCATAAAACAAAATCATTTTATATTAGCAGCAAAACAAACAACGTCACTTACGTTTTTCTAACAGTGTGCTTATTTCGGTAAATCAACAAAAAAAATTGTATTTGATTAGAAAGTCAAATAAAATTAAATATTTTCTTGGTTGACCGGAAAATTTATGTTTTTTTGGCAAATCGTCAAAAGAAGCTTTTTTTGACAAATTTTCCATTGAATTAATAAAAAAATGCTTGAGTTACGCTGTATTTTGGGAAAGCACAAAGCCTAAAAAGATGCTACACTATTTTGTCAAATGTTTTATTTTCTCCAGATTTTTTAACAAACTATGTGATTAACTTCCTAGGTGAAAGAGAAAAATTGATAAAGCAATTTATATAAGACCAATATTTGTCTCATCTTACAAATGGATAAATAACCATAAAATATCTCAAAGGTCATGGAAACAAGTATCTAACTCACTTAAAAAATTAATAAAACAGTTTATCTGTGGATAGCACAAACAAAAAAAATCTCTACACAACGTGAAATTTTTGAACAGTGTGGCATGGAGCTAACCTTAGAAATCTCTAAACTAAGATATAATATTTTATAAATATAACATTCTTTACGGTCAATACAGAAATCACTTTGTTAAGAATATTGCTCTGAATTGTATGTGACGTTGTTAAAGCAAAATAATGACTTAACTTACAAGCTAAACATTAAATCAAAACAGTAAACCAAGACTAGATTCATGAACCACAATAACCGCCTAATACTCCCCCTCAAGATGGCGAGTGAAAATCACGAACTCCAATCTTGCCAAGAAGATATCAAAACTGCACTCGGCCAAAATACTTGGTCGATCATGAGCAGGTACAAGAATTTCATCTTTAAAAGCATCGCAGATGATATGACAATCGTTCTCTTTATGCTTGGTGCGTTCATGAAGATTCTTCATGATATGAATAACAGACTTATTATCACAATAGAATGAGACAGCTTCAGAGTGAGAGACATCAAGGCTAGGTAGCAATTCAAGAAGCCATTGGATCTCAGAATAGATGTATGACATAGCCTGATATTCAGCTTCAGTAGAAGATAGAGAAACCGTTTGTTGCTTCTTCGTTTTCCAAGAAATAGGAGACCACCAAGTAGTACAACATAACCGCTAAGGGAGCAACGAGTGAGAGGAATGCCGACCAATCCGTGTCACAATAAGCAGTGATATGAAGATCCGACCGTGAGGAGAGGAATATGCCTTGTCCAAGGGTACCTTTGAGGTACCAAACTACACGAGTGGCTGCACCGCAATGCATCTGGCGTGGCTTGGCTGGGAACTAAGCAAGGAGATAAACCACATAGTTTAGATCATGACGTGTTACAGACACATAAACCAAGCGGTCTTGAGAAATACTCAAATTTTTGTCATCTTGACAATGGGCCAAGGTTTCATCATAGTCAATGCCCTCTTCCTGGCAATTACCAAGCACGACTAGTCGAGCCTTATATCATTCCGAAGTACCATCAGAATTAAGCTTCACTTTAAACACTCATTTAGTTCCAAGAGCATATTTGTATTATGGCAAATTGACTATCTCCCACATATCATTAAGTTCAAGAGCATCAATCTCTTCCTTTGAATCATGATGCCAATGAGCATGATGCATAGCCTCCTTAAACAAAGTTGGTTCAGCATGTGCATCAACCGTGGCAACAAAGATCTATTGTTTCTCAAACAAACGATTAAGAGAAACATAATTCGTTAGTGGTAAAACACATTTACTAGACATATTAGACGCCTATGAACCACTGGTGCGAGGGGGTTTATAATTTACTTCAGTTGCATATGTAACATATGTATCAAGAAGAACAGAAAGAGTCTTCATTTTGTAACCACGACCAAGTACCTCAGGTTCCTCAAGCAGCAAATCTGAGGTGAGTTTACAACACTGGGCTCAGCAAATATAGGGTCTGGAGCAATATAGGTCGTTGTTGTAGTTGTAATCTCGGGAGGTTCAGGGTCACTCTTGTCATGTTGTGTATCTTGCACATCATCAATGAGTAGAGGCAAACTAGGTGTGGGTTGTGGGTCCACTAATTCTGGTATTGTAGGAATCACATGGTCAATTTCTAGAATGGGAATCTCCTGTTTCAGTAAGGGCGGAATAACCACATCCGTATCATCAAAAATAGGAGAAATCCAAGCAGATTCCGTAGTGTAAAAAGGAAATACACCCTCAAAAAATTGCACATCACAAAAAACAAAGGATTGTTCCGTCTTCAAATCATAAACTAACCAACCCTTTTTACCAGTCGGATAGCCAAGATAAACGCATCTTGTACTGCATGCTGAAATTTTATCACAAGGTTTTGGAGCTTGGGAAGCATAGCATAGACATCTGAACACCTTACATCATCATATGTCGGAGGATGAGAGAATACAAGCTCATACGGTGTTCTACCGCCAAGAAGTGTTGAAGGTGTGTGATTGATAAGAAAAGTCACTTCTTGAATACTCTCACCATAAAATTTCATAGGAAGATTTGCTTGAAAGAGCAGTGCCCGAGTAACATTGAGGATATGACGATGCTTCCTTTCTACACTACCATTGTGTTGTGGTGTGTAAATGCAGGAATTGCGATGAGTAATCCTTGTTTCAACAAAATAAGATCATAATGGAAGGAACTCAGTGCCATTGTCTGTACAATAAATCTTAACTTTCTTTCCAAACTGACGTTCAATTCAGACAATGAACTTTTTGAGAACATGCGATACAAAAGACTTCTCACGGATCAAATGAGTTCAAACTATGTGAGAATAATCGTCAACAATAGTTACAAAGTATGTGGAGCCACATGTCGCTTGTGTTTGATAGGATCCCCAAACATCACATTGTTGTAGTAGATCAAATAAATCATCAGCTTTATTAATACTTTCTGGAAAAGACAGACGTGATTATTTTGCTCTGAAGCAAACATCATAGCAATCATCAAGCTTGCTATTACTACGAGAAAAAAAACCAAAAACTGATAACAAACTAAGAACTTTAGAAGAAGGATGTTTTATTCGTTTATGCCACAAATCACATCGGTCTTCCAAACAGAGCATGCCTGAGAAAGATCCTGTGATATGATAAACCCCATTTTGAGTTTCACCTACTCTAATCAAAATCTTCGAAGCTTGGTCCCGAATCAAACAAAAATCCCGAGTAAAAATCACGACACTTGCAATATCACAAAGTAACTAAGCAACATAAATCAATGTAATATGCAAGGAAGGTACATAAACACATCAGGGAAAATTATCTTTCTCCCAAGAGACAATGTCCCTTTCTGTAGACCCAGCATGAACATCATCCGGTAGCTTGATTGGACAAGCCTCGATATCTGGAAGATCCTTGAGCAAGGAAACATCTCCTCTCATGTGATGACTTTCCCTTGAATCAATGATCAAGTCGAATCTGCTATGTGTACCATACAAAATTAGTTATTCACTCTTACCAGACAACTTTTCACTAAAAGAATTTTTTTTACCATCGAGGGAAGTGGCTGGAGAACTCCATTGATCAGCTGTGAGCGAAGGAATACCAGTTGGTGGTGTTGCAAAGACCTGATTCACTGTTGGAGCACTCTACCCGTGACCATGACCATGACTTGAGCTACGTCCGCAACCACGAGAGAAGGAAAATCGGTGATAGATTGTTCACCTCATCACTATCGATATCCCACAATTTTAAACATTGTGACTTCTCATGACCCGTGCAAAAGATTGATTGTTTAGATAGTGCCAATATTGATGAAGAAAGACCAATAGCACCACTTATGTCTTCTTTAGTCTTTGTGACATTGTGATGATGTTCCTCTTGGAACACATGCATATACACATGCCCGAGATTATAGTCTGACAACCGAGCTAGTAAGTTTGAACGAGTTATCCCAAATTTTTGATTGTTAAGACCCATCAAAAAATTGATGTATGTGCAACCCTTCTTGCTTCTTGTGATAATGAGTCATAGAAGCACAACTAATCTTCTTGCAGCAACACAAAAATCCCTTATCGAGATTGGCAAGATCATCCCACAAGACATTATATTGTTCCACGGTAAGGTCATCTTGTTTACACATTCGAATCTCATCATGAAGCTGGTGGTCACACATGTTATCTCTAACAGAGAATCGAGTCCAAATATTCTCCCACATTTCTGATGCGTAATTAACAATGGAGATATCTTCAGTTTGTCTATAATACTGGCG
The DNA here is from genome assembly GCA_900406435.1 of Lepidium aucheri. NCBI lineage: Eukaryota > Viridiplantae > Streptophyta > Magnoliopsida > Brassicales > Brassicaceae > Lepidium > Lepidium aucheri. Next base: position 24,178 of record OVBA01004043.1, read on the forward strand.
AGTATCCACCCGTTGATGAGAGAGTTAACTATATCCCATCTCTTGACATCATCAGTTCTTTCTTCAGGTCGTTTTAAAGTTCCATTAATTTCTTTTAGTTTGAAGAGCATTAATCATGAGCTTTGACCAACGATCATAATTCATCATGTTTAACAAAATAAATGTGAGAACTTATTTACTATGTACTCCAGTTTGTATCGCATATGGCGAGACTAGCACCGCCTCATTCACTTCTCCACCGGCGGCGACCATGTTTTTCGATTCTAGGATTTTTTTTTCTTTTCAAGAGCAAAACTAGGTCAGATCAAACGAAAACTTTGATATTATGTTAAGAACATTGCTCTGAATTGCATGTATTATTTCAATTGATAAATTACAATATATATATATATATATATACAAGTTATGTCTTAACCTATAAACTAAACATTAAACCAAAATAGTATACTAAAACTAAATTAATGAACCACAATAATCGACTAATACACTTCGAACCACAACGAATGTCAAAATTTTGATTACCATTATTAATTATACTAGTTGGTGACCCGTCATTCGGGCGGGGTTTGGTATCATTATTATGAAATATCGTATAACAAAAACATTGCAATATAATTAATATGTTAAAAATAAATATTCATGTTAGCAAATTTTTTTGAGTATAATGTATATAAAATATATTAAAATTTTATAATTTGTTTGACAATTATTAATTTTGTATTTATTACATAATTACTTGCCATCCAAAAAATAGTTTATAATATTTAATTTTGTTTATTTATAATTTATTTTAGATATTGAAAAGTGTCTGAAAAATATTATAAATAATTTGTGGTACTTAAAGATAAATGGTCATAGATATATATTACATTTGGAGTACAAAAATATTACAATCACAGAATTTTGAAGAGGTGTATTTAATTAGGAAAAATAATTTAAA